>JAJOOS010006074.1:0-48494 GCA_029582725.1 Solanum chiquidenum | reverse complement strand
CATAGTATAGAAGTTTTCTCCCTGTTTCCAGTGTGCTAATAAACTAGAAATCATGACTTCAAATAATTCTAATACATAATAACTAACATAAATTTATTCAATCATATACATGATATTCAGGAATATATGAAATTAGTTCTGCATATCTATTGAACAATATACCTTTGCTTCTTGCTTATTCATGCTATCTGAAATATCTGATTGAATTTCAGATTGTTGTTCCATTATTTTTTAAGTAGTGAATATCTTAAATATTTGAGAGAGTATTTTTGTGAAGGTAGTTTTTTTCTGTCTCTCTCTTATTTGATCATTCCAGCTTGACATCTGGAATTATGTTATCTTCTCCGTTGCATTTTGAACATATAAATGAATACTACAGAGTTCTACCTTGGCAGTAGACATTCATTCTTGGTGTGGGAGTTACATCGGACTTCATGTTATTGCTCACATGTTCTATTACCGGTTAAAGCTAATATCCCACAAAATGAACTAAGTTACTTCAACAGTTTTTATGAAGTTTTTATCATGTTTCAAGATGCTTTGAACATGTCTATAATTTACGATTCTTCCTTAAATACTTTCAAGATGATTTAGCTTGGTCATGCATATCATGTTTTCCCTTGTATCCCCTTATGATTATTTCTAGTGTTTTTATGCATTTTCTCATACGTAGTACATTCCATGTATTAATGCATACTTGTGTCTCCATTGTGTTATAATGTAGGGTCTGACACTTCTCTTTCTCCCGCTCATGGCTAGTTGACTATTGATAAATGAAGACTTGGTGAGTCATCATGTTCTGAGGACCATGCATGTCACCTTAACCATGTGAACATTGGGCGAGACCAAGGCCATTCGGCCATTTGCCCAACGGTTTAGGCGATCATCAGGCCTTCTTTTCTTCGTTCCTTCAGTTGCCTTGTTCCTTTTTGCTCCATAGTGTCCATGGTTTGTTTCTAAGTTCAAATACCTGAAATTCAAGGATTTACATTAGTTATTGAGACAATATGCATTTGAGGACACTAAATCCATAAAAATAAAGCCCTAAAAGAGTCCAAATCGTGGACTCATCAACACCCCCAACTTAAACTTTTGTTTGTCCTCAAGTCAAACTCAAGTTCAGCAGTTCAAAAAGGATGTCTCAAACAGTGCTACACAAGACTCAATCATGAATGCACACAAAAAGTCTCAACTTACTCATGCAAGGATCAATTGTGCATTCAAAGTTACAAGTTGTGACTCACCATTATCAAAGAATTTCAAGCTCACTATACTTGCTTCAAATGCAAGTTCAAGCTCAACAAAGGTATTCAAATGCCCTCACAAAACGAATGATTCCATATTCACTCAATGGTTCAATCAATTAAAGTTTCGGAATCAAGATCAACACTCACAATCACAAAGATAAACACAATGCATGATTTCACCCATAGGTTTGCCCTTATTTTCTAATCGACTTTTGCTTCAGCTCATTCAAGATCAAAAAGGTCTTTTTCAAGGCTTTTAATGGGGCTGAGTGTAATGGTATGGTCATTTAGGCTTATAGGCTGAAAATCCTCATGAAATGTGATGTGAACAACACCTTATTTGCTTCTCTTTATCAATTTCATTCAAGCTCAAAAGTTACCTCTTATTCATCTTCCATGAGTCATTGGAAACCCTATTTTGTTTGTATTTCCACAACTTTATTTCATGACTTTTTCTTTCTTTTTCGTTTTCAATCTTTTCTTCTTTTTCTCTCTTTTTTTTATATGGAGGGGTTCCATTTTTCTCAAAATATGGGCATAAGAAACTCCTTTGCATTTACTTGACTTGCCTTCTCTTTTCACCACACTCCCAACTCAGACTTTTGGCCTAAGTTGGCTATTCAAACAAACCAAAGATCATGAGGATTATGGGTAATGGGTCAATAAAATGTAGCAATGTTATCAAATTTCTTCCAAGAAAAGGTTAAGGCTGAAAGGGTGCTCAAAAGAGGTTCACACACTCATAACGTAAGCCACAAAAGAGGTATAATTTCAAATTGGTTCACACACTTTAAATTTGCCTAAGATCATCTCAAGAAATTGCATCACTTAGTCAACTGGACCAATGGAGCAAATTCTAGGTGTCATCACACATGATTTACGGTAAGCTCATCACACAATATATTGTGACCAAAGTCAAACAAGCTCTACACTTTTGCAATTGTGCAATGATCATCACAAGAGACTCAATTCGATACTTGGCTAGTCACAACGAGATGCAATGAGTTCACATATTGTCTATGCAACTTCAATTGGCCTCGTTGTAGCCACGCATTCATTTTTGTTCGATTATGAGCACTATTCAAGTCATCGGTATTGATCAAAACCGATACTCATATTTGCACATACTAGAGGTGGCAAATTTTTTTGGAAGGCTCAAAAATCATTTACAATTAAAAGCAAGGAGCCACAAGCTCAAACCTTCCACAAAAAGCATCGTATAACACGATTATAGATTTTAACCCAAATATATGAACAAAACGGAGTCAAAAAAAATGGGCCTCACCCCACCACAAATAAAACATTTGTCCTCAAATGCAAATAAAAATATCCACAAGTCAAAATAAATTAAGGAAGAGATGGAGGTAAAGAGAGGGTCATGTCTACACAGTTGCTCCATTTGTTTGGGCATTACTGCCCGATGCATCACTCTAAGTCTGAGCATCAGTGCTCGGGGTCACCTCAGGAGGAACGACAGTGCCAGATCCACTAGGTGTTGTCACGTGCAAGTCATCCAGAAATACAGGCACAGCTGCATAGAATCCCCGGGCCCATGAAGGAACATTAGGATCTCTGATAGTGGTCTTCCTGTCAGAAGTGGACCTCTTGCCCTTGCCTTTCCCACCGTTGTGGGAAGTTTCGTATCTTTGTTCTTGATATAGCTGCATCCTCATTTATCGTAATCCCCTTAGTCTTTTCTTGGGCTGGTATTATTTTTTCAGCTGCTTTAGATCTAGTCATGTCTGCAAAACCTCGAGGAAAAGTTAGGAAATATCCAAACAAACGCACAGAAAATTAGGCGCAGACAGACTTGCCGAAATAGTTGGCGGGCCGCCGAATTACTTCAGTGAATTGGGTTAGACTGTCGAAAGTTACAGTGCAAATGGATTCAGGGATGTAGAAAAAGGGTGATCAAGAAGACTTTCGGTGAGTCACCGAGTGCTTTCGGCAACCTCAGGCTTCTCGCTGAAAGTTACAAAAGCCAACAACACATTTAGCACAAAATTAAAGGCGAGATGGGGAACTTTGGTGAACCGCCGAGTGGTTTGGTGAGCTCAACCCAGCTCGCCAAATGACCCAACGTGCCTACTTTCAACCCCACTTCTCGAATTCAACCCCGCAACCCACAAAATTTACTTCATTTTAAGCACAAGACTATGGGATTTTGACAATCAAAACATTATGGGCAAGATTATCAAATTAAATCAAGCATTCAAACATAATAATTCTATCAGAGAGGCCCAGCACACGACAACACGATAAGATCATTACAAATGAGTACAATTTCGATAAAATAATCTTGGGGTTCGGAACACTAACCTCTGATGCCGATTAATAAAGATTGAAATGCTAGGCTGCAAAGTAATCCACAATTCGAGCACCAATCAATGACTAAAATACTCTAAAACTGCAAGAAATATAAAAACTAGAGTGCGGGTGTGAGTTTGAGAAGGTAAAAAGTGAGGGAAAGTGAATGAATTTGAAACTTTTAAACCTTTGGCCTGAAAAACCATCCAGTTCACGCCTATTCGGCGACATTAGTCGTGTTCGCCGAGCTATTCGGTGACACGCGGAGTATTCATTCACCTCGCCGAATTTGACAGGACCTCCAGTTATTGTTGGGGACCAAACGACGGTCTCCGTTGGGATCGCCGACATGGTCGGTGACTCGCCAATAATTTACTGGGCTCGCCGAGTTTTACAGACTCCAAAGTAAAATTGTCTTGAGTCTGTCGGCGGTTTGGGTCGGGGTCACCGACCTCTTTGGCAATTCGCTGAATGGACCTAATGCTCGCCAACCTGCACTTTCCGAACACTTTCCACACTTCCACCTACACAATCAACACACCATTATTTTATCAAAGCAAAATAAAGCAATAAGTGGTCTTGGGTTGCCTCCCAAGCAGCGCCTTAGTTAATATCGCGGCACGATGCAAGTCCACCTTCAAACCTCATTCTTGGGGTTAGCCATAGTATCACTAGGAAAACCCCCCTGCTGTCTCGGGTTGAGATGAGATGATATATGACCCATTTGGGTCTCCAAATGCTTGATCAACACTGAATGGGAGGTGATGGTCTAGCTAAGGATAGACACATCTTCTTTCATTTCTTTTAAATCTTGTCTGACCCTTCAACTTTGTTGAGGATACGAGAGAACATATCCTCAGATCGACCACCTTCCAAATCTTTTGGCTTTTGGCGCTCGTGGGGAGGCACATACCTATCCTTCTCCCTATCCTTCCAATTCGGATTACGGTTTCTCCATTCATGATCTCAATCTTTTCAACCTTTATCCCTAGCCCAACCTTGGTTCACCCTGCCTTAGGTGGTTTGAACGATATCCACCACCTTGGTTGGCTAGGAAATTTACCTCTTCATTATACAAGACTTCAAACTTGGACTCATCCTGATTAGCACAACCGGAACCCACGGCATTGACACTTCGAGCACCAGCTCCCATGATGTTTTTAAATAAAATATCAAGTTGTGTCATGATCCTGGACATGTTTTGGTCCCTCTCTTGGTCCTTATCCATTTGTTCCTTAGTTAACTTGAACGTGAGAGGGGAGACCTGGTCTTCACGGGTATACCATGCCCTGTTTATGGTAGTCATGCCATCCAAGAGCTGAGCAGCTATCACATAAGGTTGCTGCATCAAACCTCCCGGAGAGAGTTGGTCAACAACACCCTTATTTACCAAATCCAGACTCTGGTAAAAATACTGCAGCAACACGTTATCAGGAAAGCTATGGGATGGGCATTGAAGCACCAACTTTTTGAATCGCAGCCATATTTCATGAATCGGCTCGCCTTCTAGATGCTTGAAGCTCTAAATGTAGTCCCGAAGAGTAATCATCTTCGAGGGAAGGAAAAATTGCACTTGATATGTAGTGACCAACTCCTCCCACGAAGCGATTGATTCACGTGGCAATTCAGCCAGCCACTTGCACGCCTTTCCCATCAAAGAGAAAGGGAACAACCTCAACCGGATCGATTCTTAGGAGATATTCTTGAAAGAGAATGGTCTGCATACATCCACGAAGTTTCTAATGTGCTCATGGGGATCCTCATGAGCCAAACCACTAAAAAGCCCTTTTAGTTGCAAGAGTTTCCACATAGTACTTGTGAAGTGGAACACCGCATTCCCTTCGGTCGGAGGTAAGCGAATGGCACCAATACCGCCCATCAGATGGGGATCATTAGCATGAGGCTCGTTGACATCGTTGAGATTTCCGATGTTGTCTTGATGGCCTACATAGCTTCCATTGTTGTCGTTTACGCTCATACATCCTGTTCACAACACAAACAAGTAAAACAAAGCTAAAAAATTAAGTAAGTAGAGCTATCACTAACAAGAGAAAAGTCCTACTTAACTAAAAATTCTCAATTAACACCACTCCACAGTCGTTCAACAGTAATATAACCTAACTAGTGAGTTGGGGTCGAATCCCAAGGGAGCGGTTTGTAATTGAGAATAAATAGAAAAACAAAAATGTGTTCAAGTTAATCATAGCTATAGACATTTACGAAGAAAAACATGATAAATTAAAGGGTGACACAAGTGTCAATTATCAAAGGGGGTTTTGTAAGCAATTATAAACTAAAATGACAACAAAAATGAAAATGCAAATATGGAGACGGGATTCTTGGGATGTGATAGGAATATGGGCTAGAATACACAACCGGGTAAATGCTTTTGATAGTAATTCCCTGCAAATTAGTAACTAGTTTAGTTTTTAGTGGGGGTAAATTTTCTATCGAATAATTTACCCCGAATCAAATCGGTTTATCTCGAACACTGATAAGTGGAAATGAAGCACAACTTTTGCCTTAGTCCATTCACTCTCTCGACCTGAATGTGTGGGAGAGGGTTTAGGATTCACTCTCTAGAGTTGAATCTACGACAACCCAATAACCACGTACTATCGATTCAGTAGTTTTGGTTTTAAAACTTCTCTCTCGAGCAAGTCAAAAATACGAAGATAAAATTGTATTTACAACTACAAACCCATTTAATTCAAACACAACTACTGAACGAAATCACCTCTAAACAGCGAATAAACAATCAATTAGCAATACCCAGCTTCAACCCATATTCACAAAATCACACCCCAAGAATTGAGGTTTTAGCTAAATATAGTAAAGAGATAGAAATCGATACCAAAAAGTGTTTTCATCAAATGGGTATGATAAATATTGTCTTTACACACGTCAAGGATGAAGAATCTTCAATACCCACTTCCAATTGCTTAGAAAATGGAAATCTTCAACTCTTTAAATCTAAGGAAAATTGTCTCCAAAAACTAAGTTCTAAAACTGAGTAATTCTAAAAACTGGTTTCTAAAATTTAAAACTTGATGATAAACTAAAAATTCAAACAGGTATTTATAGTTGTCAAAAAGTGTGTTGCGAAGGATCACTAGGTGCAGTTAGTCGGGATCGCCGATCCACTCGGCCATCCGCCCTTTGGTCTGGTTCATCGCCTTTCTGCATTGTCCTTCAGCAACTTCAAGCTCTGTAACTTTGGGCAATATGGCACTGCCTCGCAAAACAGTTCGGCGACTCGCCGACTGATCCTTTCGATCACCTATTTGATTTTTTTCCTTCAAGGCTTGGCACACTGGAACATTGGGCGAGACCAAGGCCATTCGACGACTCGTCCAATGGTTGGCGAACCTCAGGCCTTCTTTTCTTCGTTCTTTCAGCTGCCTTGTTCCCTTTTGCTCCATAGTGTCCATGCTTTGTCTCTAAGTTCAAATACCTGAAATTAAATTATTTACATCAGTTATTGAGACAAAATATGCATTTGAGGACACTAAATCCATTAAAATAAAACCCTAAAAGAGTCCAAATCGTGGACTCATGAACAAATTTAATAGAAACTTAGAAGCACATCTTTTGAACTTTGATAAAATAAATATGAAGAATAAATTATTTGAATTAAATGATGTCTCAGCAAGTCCTCTTATTTAAAGTCTTTCACTGTCAATGATACACATTATCATCATCATTTAAGTGGGAAGCTCTTTTTCTTTTTACTTTAATTTAAGTTTAACTCATTAGATTCAGTAATATATTAATTCACATAATATCTTGAATGATTGAGAAGAAGCGACAGCACCCGGCCTTGGATCAAGGCTCTCACTCGCTCAAGACGTCGATGCGCCACCGGGTTGGCGGACTCTGCCATCTCTTTCTGTTCGCTTCCAGCTCCAAAGTAAAAAAGTTGAATTACCATTTTACCCTTATGTTAAATCCAAATTTTATTAAAATATTTAATTAATTAAATTGTAAATAGTAGAATTTCTATAATATTTTTAGTTGGTAAAAATGTCAGTAAATTAAATAGAAAATAAAAATAAAAATAACAGTTATTCCTTTAAATAAATACATGTATGTGTTTCATCTTCCAAATTAATTTATGTTCTTAATTAATATCTGTCTTTAATTTTTGTAATACTTGACCTTTCTACTTTCTAAGTGAATCTTCATATTCCAAAGCTATATTTTTTCCTATAAATACAAGTCTTTTGATAATATTTTGGGATAAGGGTTTGAAAAATATCTTAACTTTGGTCGAATTTGTTGTTGTGATACTAAACTTTCATGAGGACCTATTACCTCCCTAGACTATTTAATAGTGTATTTTTTACCCTCTGAACTATTTAATAGTGTATTTTAAAGGTATATATGTGTCCACGTGGACACATTACTATTTATAATTTTGCATTATTTTTTATGTCCACGTGGGAAAAATATATATGTTTAAAATACGGTATTAAATAGTCTAGGGAGGTAATAGGTCCTCATGAAAGTTTAGTATCGCAACAGCAAATTCGACCAAAGTTGGGATATTTTTTAGACCCTTATCCCTAATATTTTCATAGAAAGATTTGTATGTGATACAATTTTTGTGTGTGGAAGACTAGAGAAGCTTTAATCAAGAGAAGAAAATTTCAAGACTAAAGGATTTGTGTCAAGATTACAAGGCATAATGTGATTATAGGGATGAATAACACTTTAATTACTAGAATATCAGAGCTTGATGTATTTGTTTTTTAACTTATTTGCCGAGATTAGAACTATGATAAGACCACTCCATTTATGTAGTTGAATGTCACTTTCGTTAACTTGTCTTCCAAAACCTTTAACTCTTTTTTTATGGTCAAAGGTTGAATGTTTATCAATAAAAACCTTCCAAACCTTTGTTTCAATTTAAATTATCAATAAAAAGCAGGGGAAAGTTTGTCTTATAATTTTTTTCTATTTTTGTTGGTAGCCTTGTGCTAAACTTGCTCCTATATATGATTTTTTTTTCTTTGTATTTGTAATTTCGTTTTTAAAAATGTATTTGATCGAAGGGTGTATTTTTTGCTATAGAAAATAAAACAAATAGAATCATAAAAATAGTGTATAAGACATGTAAAAACAAACAATTATTGCCTACAAGATATTCTAATTTCAAATTATTAATAATTACATTTTTTGCACCTTAAATTTTAAATATTTGTAAACAATTATTCTTACATGTGCTTGTGGATAAATTCTATATTTTTAAGACAATTTTTATTAAAATTGTCCATGAGATCCAAATCCCAAAGTCAAAAAAATGATACACCAAAATGCTTAAGAAGTTAGAAGATCTTTTAACCTTTGACCAAATATTGCTCCTATTATATTTTTAACAAAAAATATAAAATATATTTTAACAAACTTTTAATTGTAAAATATTAATATTGTCATTTTGGCTCTCCACTAAATTAAAATCTGATTTATTTAATTCAAAATTAATATTTTAATTATATAATGGCAGAATTTAAATACCAATCGTTGCACTTTAATTCTTTAGTTATTTCCTACTAATTAAGTTTCCTTATTTATAAATTTGAATTACTTAATTGCATTCTACTTAATGAGAAGGAGAATTTCATCTTTTACTAATTAATGTCAAACATTTTATCTTCTTGAACTGCGTAACCTGTAACTATTAATTTAATTTCAACATTTTTACTCTATTCTATGGAACAAGAGAGACATTTTAAGGAAGAATTTCAATATTTTTACTCTATTCTATGAGAGAAGAAAGACATTTTAAGGAAGTTAATCATAAGGTAGTGTGCCTCTATGTTTGTTTTTGCTACTTTATTTTGTCTTTTAAAATAAATATAAAATTTATATATCAAAATTATAATAAGGGGAGGACTAAATGCAAAAAGAATTCTTCTATGAATTAACTATACACTACAAACATTTATCATTTTACTTTTTATTTTTTTTATTGTAACTCAAATACTATTTTAAAATAAATTATGTGATTTTTTAATAGTTCATATTCATCGTTATGAAGTGCACATGCAACGCACTGCCCATATACTAGTATATATATATATATATATATATAAAAGAGAGTCTTAAGCCTGCCTACGTGACACCCTTAGAATTCATGAATTTACTTTTATGTTTCCTTCTTACTTTTTTATTTTTTACCTCTATTTGTTTTAACATTTAAACTCGTTTCTTCAACTCTTGTATCCCTTCAAATTATTAATGTATTCCTTCAGTTGCGTCTCTTCAGGAACTACCTATAAAAATTAGACAAATCATACTCATTGTTGTATCTTCTTGTTCATGACAAATTTCATCCCTAATTTCTGTGGAACTTCGCCAATTCCTTGAAAGTCCACTCCGGATCTTCACGAAAAATGCTAAATAAAATAAAATTATAATTTCCTTGTAGTTTATTCCTTCATTCAGTATGTCAAAAGAAAAACTGTTTCAACTAGTCGATTCTTAAGCAATTGATCACAATGATGACAATTTTTTGGTTCGTACCTACTTCGTTTTGTGGGATTTTTCCTTCTGTCATTACTATGTCCAACAACTGACGTTAGTGTTTTATTCAATGATCTTTAAACTTTTATCTTTTATGAATTTGTATTGAATTAATTTTGTGTTTTTCGTTATGAAAACTTTTTACTCATTCTTGATGGAATCAGAATTGAGGAGGAGACAACAAAGTGAGAGAATAAATTTCGCTGCAACTTGATAAGGTACTTGTACCTTTTAATATATTGGAAGTTGAAATGTTGTTGTATTAATCATATCTCCAAAATATTGTAAAGTTTGGCCCATGTGGAAAAGTTACAATCCTTCTGAAAAGTTAAAATCTTTTGAAAAACTCACAATCAATTGGAAAAGTCACAATCATTCAACGTGAAAAGGTGTCTACTTTTATTATTTTTTAACAATATAAATAAATATAGTATGAAATTTTTTGGATTTGGGCTAAAACTTTTGGTATTAGTACTTATTCAGCTTATTTGAAATAATCAATAAATCGGACCAATGGTTCATAAAGTTATTTAAAAAAAATATAGTATGAAATATAAAATATGTACTAAATTGGGTGTTAAAATAAACAAGATTAGAAATTAGAAAACTTAGAAATTTGTGGTTTAAAAATGTGAGAGATCCCCTATATATAGCCAACAAAGGGTAGTATGAACAAGTGCTTATTGTATCTTATCATAAAAGTCACAATATTTCGGAATAGTCACAACTCTTTGGAAAAATAACAACCCTTCGAAAAAGCCGCAACTCTTTGGAAAAGTCACAATCCTTCAATGTAAAAGGTGTTTTCTTTTAATATATTTTATACTATAATATGAGTAAATATAGAATATGTACTAAACTTACTGTTTTAAGAAAAAGAGGAAGAAGAATGGAAAACTTAGAAAATTTGTAGTTTAAAAATGTGAGGGAACTCTTCTATTTAAAGCCAACAAAGGTAGTAAAAACATGTCTTTAGAGTGCCTTATGAGAAAAGACAACTCTTCAGAAAAGTCACAACTTTCAGAAAGGTCGCAACTCATCCAAGAAGTCATAACTCATTAGAAAAGTCACAACCCTTAAAAAAATTTACAACTCTTCAGAAAAGTCACAACTATTTGGAATAGTTGGAACCCTTTGAAAAGATTGCAACTCTCGGTAAGTCACAAGTTTTTTGAAAAATCACAACCTTTTGAAGAAGTCTCAACTCTTTCAAAAAGGTTCAACCCTTCAATGTGAAAGGTGTATACTTTTAATATATATTTTATTTATAATATAAATATATATAAAATTATAATATAATAAAAAATATAAACGATATACTAAATTGGATGTTTTAAGTTCGGGATATTATAATTATTTAACATTCAACTTAGGGAATTCGTGCTTTTAAAGTTGTATAGATAGATGCCCTAAGACCTAGATCGAGTGGAAAAAGGTGGAGGATGTGTGACATAGATCGCAGGTTCAATCCCCACACCACGCAAAGCAAAATCTGGTATTTAAATGGAGAAGGCTAGAGGGGCGCACCCATTATCCACCAAGTGTAGAAGATAGTGATTGAATCCAAAGAGCGGGTCACAAACAGATTTCTCGGTTATACAAAAAAAGTAGTAAAATAGATATAGAAGATATGTGTGTGTGTTTATATATATATATATATATATATTATCCAAAGACTAATTGCAATAGTTTATTAGTCCTACAACTAAAAAGATTTAATTCTAACTCTTAATACATTTTATTATTAATTCTTCGTTTTACTCTAACTTTTTCATTATCTTAGACGTGGATCCACAAATAATAATAGATCCATTAAAAGAGAATATGATATATTTTTTTATTTTCCATTCACTATATTTATCTGTTCAAAAATAAATATAAACATTTTATTCATCAATTTCGGGTGTTTTCTCTAATACAAGGTGTCTGCCTACAAAATACAAATGTTATGTATCTTATTGAATTAGTTGTGTACTTGATAAATTTAATAAAAACTCAAAAGTACATTTCTTGGGCTTTGATAAAATAAATATGAAGAATAAATTATTTGAATTGAATGATGTCTCAGCAGGTCCTCTTATTTAAAGTCTTTCATTGTCGATATATATATATATATATTGTGTATCATCGACAATGAAAGACTTTTATGTTACCTTCTTACTTTTTGATTTTTTACCTCTATTTTGTTTTAACCTTTAAACTCGTTTCTTTAACTCATGTATCCCTTCAAATTATTGTATTCCTTCAGTTGCGTCTCTTCAAGAACTACCTATAAAAATTAGACAAACCATACTCATTGTTGTATCTTCTTGTTCATGATAAATTTCATCCCTAATTTCTATGAAACTTCGCCAATTCCTTGAAATTCCACTTTGGATCTTCACGAAAAAAGAAAAAAAAAAGAAAACTATAATTTCCTTGTAGGTTTTTCTTTCATTCAACATGTCAAAATAAAAACCGTTATAACTAGGCAATTCTTAAGCAACTGATCAAGACCATGAC
The DNA here is from genome assembly GCA_029582725.1 of Solanum chiquidenum. Taxonomy (NCBI): domain Eukaryota; kingdom Viridiplantae; phylum Streptophyta; class Magnoliopsida; order Solanales; family Solanaceae; genus Solanum; species Solanum chiquidenum. Next base: position 35,913 of record JAJOOS010006074.1, on the reverse strand, counting down.
AATTTTTTGGTTCGTACCTACTTCGTTTTGTGAGATTTTTCCTCCTGTCATTACTATGTCCGACAACTTACGTTAGTGTTTTATTTAATGATCTTTAAACTTTTATCTGTTATGAATTTGTATTGAATTAATTTTGTGTTTTTTTGTTATGAAAATATTTTACGCATTCTTGATGGAATCAAAATTGAGGAAGAGACAACAAAGAGAGAATAAATTTCGCTGCAACTTGATAAGGCACTTGTACCTTTTAATATATTGGAAGTTGAAATGTTGTTGTATTAATCATATCTCCAAAATGTTATAAAGTTTCGCTGATATGGAAAAGTAACAATCCTTCAGAAAAGTTACAACTCTTTGAAAAACTCTCAATTATTTGAAAAAGTCACAATCATTCAATGTGAAAAGGTGTCTATTTTAAATATTTTTTATAATATAAATAAATATAGTATGGAATATTTTGTAGGATTTGGACTAATACTTTTTGGATTAATACTTATCCAGCATATTTGAAATAATCAATAAATCAGACTAATGGTCCATAAAGTTGTTTTAAGAAAATATAGTATGAAATATAAAATATGTACTAAATCGGGTGTTAGAAAGAAGAAGATTAGAAAACTTAGAAATTTGTGGTTTAAGAATGTGAGAGATTAGCCAACAAAGGATAGTGTGAACAAGTGTTTATTGTGACTTATCATAAAAGTCACAATCCTTCAGAATAGTCACAACTCTTTGAAAAAGTCACGATCTTTCAGAAAAGTCACAACTCCTTGAAAAAGTAATAAACCTTCAGAAAAGTCGCAATTATTTAGAAAAGTCACAATCCTTTAATGTAAAAAGGTCTTTTCCTTTAATATATTTTATATTTTATGCTATAATATGAATAAATATAGAATATGTACTAAACATAGTGTTTTAAGAAGAGGAAGAAAAAGAATGGAAAACGTAAAAAAAGCTCAGTTTAAAAATGTGAGTGGACTCTACTATTTATTGCCAACAAAGGTAGTAAAAACATGTATTTAGCGTGTGCCTTATCAGAAAAAGGCACAACTCTTCAGGAAAGTCAAAACTTTCAAAAAGATCACAACTCATCCAATAAGTCATAACTCTTTAGAAAAGTCACGACCCTAAAAAAAAGGTTACAACTCTTCAGAAAAGTCACAACCATTTGGAATAGTTGGAACCCTTTTGAAAAGTCGAAACCCTTTGAAAAGATCGCAACTCACCGAGAAGTCACAATTTTTTGGAAAAGTCACAACCTTTTGAAAAAGTCTCAATTCTTTCAAAAAGGTTCAACTTAGGGAATTCATGCTTTTAAAGTTGTATAGACGCCGTAAGGCCTAGCTCGAGTGGAAAAAGGTGGAGGATTTGTTGCTTAGATCGCAGGTTCAAGCCCCACACCACACAAAATAAAGCCTGGTATTTAAGTGGAGAAGGGTAGAGGGGCGGATCCATTATCCATCGAGTGTAGAAGGTTGTGATTGATCCAAAGGGCGGGTCACAGACATATTTTTCAGTTTAAAAAAAAAGTACTATAGATAGATATAGAAGATATGTGTGTGTATCTATATATATAGAGAGAGAGATAAATGTTATCACGTATTTTTCATATATGCTTCTTAACCTTTCACATTCTTTATTCAAAAAAGTTTAAATGTTTCAATTACTACTTTTCTATTTTTTGTTAGTGGTCAATACAGAAAAATGTTGGGGAATTTCAATTATTGAAACTACTGCTACTTGTTACCTTTCTCGATTCTCCTAATTACTTGCAATTATTTTTATTTCCTATATTTTTTCCAGTTGTTGCCCTCAAGAATAACAAACATGTGACTTGGTTTGTTCATAATTCTTTAGTTGTTCTTTTTTTTTTCCAAAAATATTGTATTTCCAAATATTTTCAGTTTCTAAAATATGATTTAATTTTTTTTTCAAAGATTAATGAGATCTTTTTATGATATACTAGCTCTAAAATAATCAAGAAGCACACATTTGAGTATACGAGGGGCTGATATCTCTCACATGATAAATTTATTATGACATATTTAGGGGTGTTTATGGACAATACGTGGAAGAACTGTAAGGAAAACTAGCTGCTACTAGCTAAAGAATGAATATAATAAGCCATCAAATTGAGTATCGTATTTGCATGCACATATACCAAACAATAGAGAAAGTGATAATTGACTAATATATGAAAAATCATTCAATATTGAGAAGCCAATTATATCAAAGGACAAATATTATAATTAAAAATATGTAAACGATAGAATTCATTAAACAATAAGAATTTTATAATCTTTCAAGTTCTTAATGTATGTGACAATACCAAATTTCTAATATTCGAATATTAAGAAATAATTGTTCATAATCTTAATGAGGTCATGGGTTACCGCACGAAGCGCGAGCAAAATTATCTAGTTAGTGTATATAAAAAATGGAATATGACTATTTATTCAATACTTTGTCATCTCGCATTATTGATCCATTGAGAATAAATTCACCAGATTTTTCAGAATTGTTAGTTAAATACTCCAAATTATTATCAATAGATTCAAAAAGGAACCATTCAAAACTCGATCAAATAATTTGTTTTATTTTTTTATTGTCTTCCCCTTCTATGTCCTCTCAAAATTCTTATTGTATTTCTTTTGTAAACTCTCAAAACTATTGGCACAAAGTAGTGGAATATCTAAGTTGACTTATTATTCAAATAAGTTAACTTAAAGAACAACAATTAGAGGCTGTAGCATTCATGATATATAATTTATTATTATTGTGTTCAAAATACACATAAAAATAATTTTTTCATAAAAGCCTAGAGAAGCTACTAAAACAAGTTTTAGGGAAAACACCCATAGCCTTGAAGTCCTTATTTTAGTAACTCAAATGGACCCAAAAAGTCTTGGGTACATAAAAATATATTTAATTATTTTGTATGAGTTGCACAAAGAAATGATTCGGGTACAGTGGATTGCCGATAACACTAACTATGTCTTGCGTTTAAGACATAGGCAATTGTGTGCAAAAAAAATACCTTACTTATGAGGTTAGGATCAAATTACAAGGATCGACAATAGACCATGTGAGCTATATATTTGTGCGAATTCAATACAAACTAGCACAAAGTTCGTATATATATAAAAGGGTATTTAGGGAACAATAAGAAATGATCAATTGAAAAAACAATAGCTAGGAGATAACACAAAAGAGTATTTATTACCAAGATTGATAACGACTAGGGGTGTGTGCAATACAATGGAATTTTAGTCCCCCAGTTTGTTCATATATACCTCTGTTTGATCTAACTCTTTCCATAATTCTTCCTCAATTTGAGAATGGATCATACTTTCTACTATATCCCTTTTGCGTAAGTTATGATAATCGTTAGGATTTGGCTGTTAAGGCAAGGCTTGCCCAATATCAAATATGAAAAAAATATTTTAAAACGAGGGCAAAATTTAAATGATGGCATGACGCCAAAAAGAAAAAGGATAGTTGCAGGTCAAAATTTGAAATAAGAAGATGTTATTTGTGTTATTAAAGTTGTGGATTGGACTTGAAAGTTTCTCTCTGAAATGGACATAAGGATATTGCAAAATCCATAACTCAGGGGAAATTAATCTTTGGGCTTTGACATTTCCTATTTCAAAAGGAATAAAGAGGAAATTAATTATATGTCATGCCATTGATATGTGGATTATAGTATTCTACTGTATTGTGCATTTAACTAAAAGAAATGGTTGCTCTCTCCCTTATTTGGTTATCAAATTTTCATTTAACATGAATTATATGCCCTTATTTGGTCAACTGATCACTCTAAAATTGACAGGGCCTCACGTAGAAATGTCAATATGGGATGGGCTAGCCATGCGAATGCGCCCGCTAATCATTTTGATGGATCATAAAATAGTCAGCCCAACCCACTTTTAAAAAAATATAATCTTATAATTTTCATAAATTTTAAATAAAATGCTAACATGAATATTTACATTATGATATTAGATGGTTTTACAACTTGCTAACCGATTCCCAAATCAACAATAATACATATTAAGTTTGACTTGTTGGACACAGCTTCTGCAAAACTGAATAACTTTTATGTGATATATACAACTCAAACGAAATAGAGATATTAATAAGAAAACTAAACAGTTACGGACTAACAATACAATTAGCTAAATAGAAATACTAACTTAATTTTGTTCCAAATATATCGCGATAAAACACACAGAGAATAAAGATAGACTATTGTTCATCCACTAAAATGTGGTAAATTCAAATTGTACAATTCTATGATTAGATTCCAATTGGTTTACTGTAGAAGAAAACAATCTACAGTCATTTTAACACTAATATCATCTAAAATCTGGTTGTAGACATTGAAATTTTGCAGACTCTACAAGATGTGTTCAATTCGAATTGGGACTCTATTAGAATTCTTAGAGGCTACTCAACCCTAAACCCTCGTTTATGCCTATATAAAGGGTACTAAATTCTCTTAAAAGACATCTCAAATATCCCATAAACTCTTCGTAAAGATTAATCAAGTCCAAATTGATTATCACATGGATAGTGTTTTGTCTAGGATATATTCAATATTCTCTTAAATTATCAAATGTATATTTCTTGGCTTCTTTCGAATTTCAAGATCCTTACCAAAAAATTACCAAATATTACTTGATTGGATAGACTATTCCTAACTCATATCCTTAAATGAAAAATTAGCCTAATTAAAGTATTTCTAGCTCTAATCTAACGATTAATTTCATCAAGTCCTCACAATGAAGTCTTACCCAATCCCATTTTGTTTTTCAAGCCAAAACAGTTTAGAGAGTTAAACCAATGTTTGCGAAGCCAATGAATTTTAGATTAGAACTTTATGATACCAATAGATCCATACTTAACAACCAATTTTAGAACCAATTAATCAACAGCTATTGATTTTTTACCCATATCTAGCACTTACACACATATCTATAAATTTAGTTACTCATGAATGAGGAAATGGAATATATATCCAAATAAGAGTACTTCATTTCAAGCAAAAATGGACAGACAATGGTGAGATCCAATCTTACCAAGGTACACAAATATGAGTTTGCTTTCTTAGCGGGTAAAAAAGTTCTTAGCTATTTTCTATCACTACAAATTCCAAAAAAGAAGTCTCTCTACAATATTCTCAATTAGGAAGAAGATAATAGTACATAATCATACAAATCTTTATTCTATACTTAAACCTTCCTAAGAAAACATTTTATCCTTCAAATACATTTTTTCCTTGAGCTTTCAGAATTGATTTGAACTAGACGAGCAAAATTGTGATATGGACTTGTTAAATTTCAATCACAACACTACATAAACCTTTAGTTCTACTACCACACTTGCACTTGGATCAGCAGAACACTGATCATGAATTTTTCAGCGCCAGTTATTCGCCCGTGCTTGATTCTATTTAATTCTAGTAAAGCTAGTGAGATGCCAGTTGGCTTCTCAGAGTTGTCGGTTCCTTCGCCGGTATGCTTAAGTTGTTTTAAGATCGAAATCATTCAAACTTTATTTTTCCACAAAATACATGCACATAAGAGAACTAGGACCTAAAATTCCTGCAATTAACATTATAATATAGCAATAATTGATGAATATAAGATCAATAAGTTGATAAAATACTAACTCATCAAATTCCCAAATTTGAACTATTGCTTGTCCTCAAGCATAACTATTGGCACAAAGTAGTTGAAAATCTTAATTGACTTATTATCCAAATAAATCAATTTAAAGATCAACAATTAGAGGCTATAGCATTCATGATATAACTTAATATTATTGTGTTCAAAATAGACATAAGTTTTTTTTTCTCCATAAAGGCCTACAGAAGCTACTGAAATAAGTTTTAGGGTAAATACCCATGGCTTGTCCTTAAAAATGGATGAATGAATCAATCAAAACTAACAATTATGTTTAGCCTCAATTTCATTAACTTATTTAATTATCTAGTTGTTGATTTACAGGATTGATACTATGGTCATGATCTTCTGTAACGACCCGAACCATCGTTAATTAGGAGAAACAAAAATTCAGGGAATTCTGGGCCAGTGTCCCGCCACAGTGGGCATGATGCCGCTAGGGCGGCGCCAGAGTGGGATAAGTTGGCGGGATAAGTTGGAGCCATAGCGGGATAGGCGAGGCAGAACGTAAATTAGGCGAAATCCTATTTTCTCCATCTTCCTAAAATACCTAAATAATTCATAAAACACACTAAAACCCTCAGAAAAGCTGTTATAAGCTTGGGAAGAAGGAGAAGGAGATTTCTAGCGTGAAGATGATGAAATCCTACAGATTCTTGGCCAAATCTACCGTCGCGAAGCCCGGAAAAGCTAGAATCAAAGTCAAAACTCCCTGCAACTGCTTGGTGCCCAAGTAGGCTAGGTTTAATGAATTGAGTAGTTTAAATCTGTGCTCACCATGTAATATATGTAAATCAATGGAAGGGTTTATCTGTAGACCTTCATGCACCGAGTGAACTCCATGGGTAATTCCTAGATTCAAAGTAAATGGGTTTATGCCTTAGGAAGAGAAATTAATGCCTTGTTAGGGCTTCTAGTATTGCTATCTTGGATAAAATTGTTTGCAAGAATAAGAATATGAAATCATAATTGGGACTAGAATTATGAACGTATGCGAGTCCACAAATTGGAGTGATTGATTGATGATTTATGATGAATTGTGATTAAACCTAGGAAGAAGCCTTAGATGATGAACTAGGGCTAAGCAGGACAAAATTAGCGTATGTTGATAATGTTGCATTGTTGATCCCACTTGTTGTGAATAAGATTAGGTGAATTATCATTGACATGAAATCATGACTTAAATGTATGATCTTAAGGATATACTTGTGTTTGCCATTGTGATGTGTTGAATGGATCGGTTGCCACGTTCCGGCATAACTAACTTGGATCAGTTGTCATGTTCTGGCATAACTAACTTGGATCGGTTGCCATTTTCTGGCATAACTATTGGACCGGTTGCCACGTTCCGGCATAACTATGGGATCGGTTGCCACGTTCCGACATAATTATGGGATCAGTTGCCACGTTCTGGCATAACTAACTGTTTGGGTTGGGTTCCATGAGAGGATTAATGATGTGATATAAATTATGAAACTGATCATTGTTCGTAAATGTGGATGATATAGTATATGTTTGTTATACATATGATTGGCTTGATTACTGACTTATACATGTTGGACTTGTTGGGTGTAGTGGAAGAGTTAAGTGTTTAAGAGGCGAGTAATATATAGTAGTGTTGTTCGTGTGCTGTAATGGCGAGAAATAGAGATAGTGTGTGTGATGAAATATGCTTAGGTGGATTTCACCTTAGTGATAAGGGAGCTTGATGTAATGTATTATGTGACTACAGTTGGGTAATGTGATGAGGAAGTAGGGGTGTGACGTGCAAGGTTAGTTGGGATGGTTGTAGTTGTAATTGGGGAATTTTCTATATGTTAGAATGGTTAGGCTATGATCAGGAACCTAGTAAGTAGGTTGGTTGGTAAGTGGTTAGTAGTTGGAGTGCTAGTGGAAATTGGAGGTATGTTCGAGAGAGAGTAAAAGTGGAGAAACGAGTGTTTATTTCATGATCCTATTAGTTGATCTCTTATATTATGTGGTGGGCGTCGAGTTGACCAATGATACCTACCAGTACGAGTGTTTTGTACTGATACTACTGTTGCTATGTCCTTGACATAGTATGGATGCAGGATTGGTGACGTTTTATTAGGTGAAGATGAAGACAATCTCCATCAGCTTCTATCCTTCCTTCCGCATGGTGGGAGCTGTGTATTTTATTATATTGTCCAAATTGTACTCTTAGTAGCTCTTGTACCTGTTTAGACTAGATTCTTGGGGGTGTTATTTACTTTACAAGTACTAACTAGTAATTATTTCAAGAGATTTTATTTAAAAAGGATTTGTGTTTCTCATTTGATTTCGTATTTCGTAAACTTTCCGCATGTTTTAACTTTTGGGATATGAGAGTTCTCCTACTTAGGTGTTAGAGTGGGTCCCCACACGACCCAGTGGGTTGGGTCGTGACAAATTAATATCAAAGCCTAGGTTACCGGTCTCCCCGTACAAGAGTAAAATGTGGACTAGACTCTTGCGGATTGGTGTGTTGACGTCCACATCTAATCTTCAGGAAGCTAGGAAGCATTTTAGGAAATTGTTCCACTCATTCTCTCCTTTCGTGCAAAGTGTCGCTTGTGGTATGAGTTGAGTCCAATTGGTATCTCCCGATTCCAATTGGTATCTCAACAAAGCAAACCGAAAGTCGCAGTCGCGACTGAAGGAACACAAGCAAGGTAAATTGCACTGGAAAGGTTCCAATTGGTATCTGTCCCTAGGGTGGTGTAATTGGTCACCCATGGAGCAAAATAACTAATTAAAAAAAAATTGGGCTTGTCTTGAGTTGCTACTTGAATGTGTGAATGTGTAATTCTTGTTTTCTGAATTTACTGTGAAGGTGAATATGTCTAATATAATGTGTGCTTGAACCTTTAATATGCACACTATGTTGGCTACATTGATTGAAATTATGCAGGTTGTAAATGCTTGAGTGTCGTGAAACTCATGCGAAAAGAAACTCAGAACTAAGCTGGTGCGAGGATCTAGATAATTTATGAGGATTCATAAAACGTAATCTGGACGTGCGTCGCAACCAAACAATAATCGTGTGAATGTCTGGGTGTATCCTGGGGATATGTGGGTGTAACGTTAAATTAATAAGAGCTAGTTGGGCTTCGTGTCGTTAAGATTGATTCGGATACGTACCCTAGACTGTTGGGTTAAGCTGGGAAACTTTGGGAAATTTTTGAAAAGCAAAAACCTCCAGGAAAATTTTTGGCAGAGATTTTGCCCCCGTTTTGGCCGCTGGGGCGGAATTAGTTCTACCAGGGCGACCCCGCTAGAGCGGAATTTGGCCCACCAAAGCGGGATAAAGCGAGGCAGAACCTCAACCTGTCTTCCCCTATTTTCCTAGACACAATTTTGGACCCCGATTTATGTCCAAACTCACCCCTGTCAATCCAACAATGTTCAGAAACATAAGTAATAGATTATAAACGCCTTAATATTAAATAAAAGGCTGCATGAGACAGCAAAAACAAGCATCCATGTGCTACAAAAACTTAGGAGAACGAAAAAGGTAAAAACTGAGTTGTCCAAATTACAAGCCTAAGAGGGGCGAAAGGGAAGCCAATCAGGAACTCTCTGACTGGGTCGTGTCAATGTCAGAGTCGAGGTCCTTTGGGGGTATCACGCCAACCCATGCCTCATTCAGCATCGGGAACTATGTAAAGTCCTTTGGATCTAATTGAGGAATCTCCTTGCCAGGGGAAACACAAGTAAAGATGGCCTTGATAGTCTTCCACATCTGGAACATCAGACGATCCCTATCCATCCCCTTCTTCCTCTCCTGGCACAGCTGGCGACGGAGCATCTCAACCTCTAAGGCAGTACTGGGTGGAACCGGAGTGAGGTTAGCATGGGCGCTCCCCATCTTCTTTCGGATAGTCTCCAGATCCACTTCAACCCGTGCACCTGAGAGTGGGTCCTCATCATCCGAATCCACGGCCGCCTTACTACTGCTAGCCCTGCCAGTCCTCCTCCTCTTGCCCCTAGAAGTGGAACTTGATCTAACTAAAATCGGGTGAAGGGGGGGGGGTACATAGGAAGTACCTCATCAACATTAAATAGTGGTACTCCCGCCGTCTTGCACAGAGCCATGATAAGACTAGGGAGGAAGAACGCCTTCATGTTACCCCTATAAAACATCTTCCACTCTGAGATGATTTGCACCCCTACGTTCAACAGTATGCCCTGTATAGCGCATGCCACCACCAATGCCCGGGGAAAGGTCACATCGGTATGGTTGCCTGACGGGCGAATACTCCTAGTCACCAAGTGTTTCCACCTCATATCATCGGGTGACCAATCTGTGCTAGTAATACCCTCAGCAGTAGCCCATAAACCTGATCCCGGCGCGTGGGCTCAACCAGCGTATCCCTTAGCCACTCCAGGTCCATCTCCCTCAGCTTGGCCTCGTAATCATCATTCGAGACATCAGGTACCTCTAGTACTTCATTTATGGCAGTGGAATTCAAGGGGATGTCGAATCCCCTAACCCGGACGATAGGGTAAGAGACATCCTAGAGGACGATAGGGAGGATAGCATAGAACTCCCTCACCCAGGTAGAGAGTGCATCTGGGGGAGCCTCAGTCAGTGGGACCCACCCAAACTCTACCAGACGAGCATAGAAGGCAGGCTCCTTCTCCTCTAGTCGGTGCAGCACAAAACCTCTCTCGCAACAGAACCCCGTGTTGAGGTGGTCGTGATGTCTTTCCCGACTCGCGGCATCAGGGAATCAGATGAAGGGTATGTGTTCTTCATTTTGATCTGCCATTATAGAGCCTGCAATAAGTTGAAGATGAGTTAGAACGCGCTAGGATTAGACAACTAAGACAAAAAGGAAGAGACATTTTTTTGAGTTAAAGGGTGCAGGCCACTGGTCTGTCATATCCCGCTACAGCGACAAGAATCCCGCCAGCGCAGGATGAAGAAGGCCGCCACAGCGAGATGAAGGCAGCTCAACAGGCGTGGACATGGCATCTCCTCTTCCCAAAACCTCCATTTTGAATAGAATTCTAGCAGATTAGAGTATGTCAACTACCCTAGAACCTAAATATGCGATTACTTCAACCAAAGAACCTCTAAATAGTGCCCAATTTCAAGTTTATGTCAAGAAGACCTTTCAACTTCCCCCACCCATTTTTGTACCGATTCAACCTTTTTTTTAATGAATTCCTTATGCCCAGGATGTGGTGGAGACGTTGGGGAGTTTGAGTTTGAAAAAGGGGAGAATGAGGAAAACATTCCTCATTTCCCCCTTTACTGTTTCCGATCTCCCGCTACAGCGAAATAATCCTCGCCACAGCGGCCCCACCTCAGTGGGAGGCTACCGCCCTGGTCGGTCGGTTGTGTTATTTTAAAAATGTATTCGATCTTCGTGTGTTGCCTCGAAGTTTCTTCTAGCCTTGGAGTATAGTACATTTTCGTGTGTCAGTTAATTGAAAAGGCACGATTCATCGTGATTTCCATGTGGGATAAATTCGGTAGTTGGGAGTGTCCCAATCTAGAGCATGTGATGGATGTAAACTGGTCGGGGACAAACGAGGAGTAAATTGGTATCTATTGTAACGACCCGAATCGTTGTTAATTAGGAGAAACAAAAATTCAGGGAATTCTGGGCCACTGTCCCACCACAATGGGCATGATGCCGCTAGGACGGTGGCGCTAGGGTGGGATAAGTTGGCGCCAGGGTGGGATAGGCGAGGTAAAACGTAAATTACTAGAAATCCTATTTTCTCCATCTTCCTAAATTACCTAAATAAGTCTTAAAACACCCTAAAAACCTCAGAAAAGCTGCTCTAAGCTTGGGAAGGAAGGAGAATGAGATTTCTAGCGTGAGGATGGTGAAATCTTGTGGATTCTTGGCCAAATCTACCATCGCGAAGCCCGAAAAAACCGGAATCGAAGTCAAAACTCCCTGCAACTGCTTGGCACCCAGGTAGGCTAGGTTTTATGAATTGAGTAGTTTAAATCTATGCTCACTATGTAATTTATGTAAATCAATGGTAGGGTTTATGTGTAGACCTTCGTGCACCGAGTGAATTCAATGGGTAATTCCTAGAATCAAAGTAAATGGGTGTATGCCTTAGAAAGAGAAGTTGATGCCTTATTAGTGTAACACCCCGTAAAAATCTAGTATGACCTAGCTAAAACTTGATGAAACCTAGTAGGTGGAACTAGAGCTTCATGTGTGAGTTTACAGATAGAAACTTGATTAAATGATGATAAATGGTTCCCAATTTCAGGTTGAGAAGTTTAGAGGTTAAACGTCAAGACACGACTATAACGCCCGAAAACTAGTGAGTGAAATAGTGTGTTGTAGAGTCTTTGGCAAGAGTTTTGGAGTAGTGTATGAGGGTTAAAATCAAAGAAATGGTTCCCATGCTTAGAATGACATGTTTAGGGGTTAAATTTATGGGTATGACTCCCCAAGGACCACCCAAGGGGTCCTTGAGGAGGATCCCAAAACAGTCCCCCAAAACTGTCAAATAGTGTGACCTACGGTTGCAATCCACGCCCCTTCGATCAATCTACGGATCGTGGGTCATGGGCGTGGATCAGGCCTGCAAAATATGAGTCTCTGACCCAAACCATGAGACAAAACCACGGACAGTAGACTAATCTACGGTCCGTAGATGGTCAAGTCGTAGGTTTTGCCAGTTTTTCAGTTTTAGTTTTTAAGTGAGTGTTTCGGGGTTAGTTTAGTAATTAGTTTAGGGGTTAGGATGGGCGATTATTTAGTTAATTTACCTCCTATAAATAGTTAATAGACCCTAAACTAATCATTTTAACTCACTCATCTAAGACCCCTAAATCCTCTCAAGAAATCATCTCTCTAAAATAGAAGAAGAAGAGAAGAGAAGAAGGGAAACAGCATCTAGGACGAATTCACCATTGATTCAAGCTTAGTTTAAGGCTGTGTTTAAAGTTATGTGAAGCTTATTCATCTATGGGTTCTTCCACCCATAGATCCCCTCTAGTTTTCCCCCAATTTTGAAGAAAACTCCAATCTAGGCTAGGGTTTCTTCCAAAGTGTGGGTAGTGCTTGAATATGATTCCAAATGGTTGGATATCATTCAATTATGATTGATTTAATTATGTTTAGTGATATGATGATGTTTTAATGTGATTCTATGGTGAACCCTAATCTAAATTAATGAATGTGATGTTTGTGGGTTTATGCCATGAAAGGTGAAATTGAAGGTTCAAGGTAATCTTCTAGAATTGAGTTTATGAATATCAATTGTTCAATAATTGAAGTATGTAAACGTGTATTGATACTATATTGATGATTGGATGATCAATTATGAATTATAGTGCTTAAGTTTAGGACTTGTGATGAATTGTGAATAGAAGTCCCTATGACTATGACTTGAGATTAGTTTCTCTTATGTTTTAGGTTGTTGTGATGGCTGTGGTTTTAGAGCTTGAAAGTATGAAGTGATAAAATCACTTGAACATGGATTGGTTGTCAAGGACATCCTTCCATGAGATATGAATGTTAGGCAAGGCTTAATAAGTAAACCTTGGGGTGTATGCTTTGCTCCAAGTGGATATTGAAGATGAGATGGAGTGTCACACAAGATAGGGTCTGGGCTCTAAGTATAAAGGAGAACCACACCTAGTTGATGTGAGGACTAGCCAAGTTAAAAGGGGGAACTATTACGCAGTAGAGTGTGTGTTTTCCCAAAGTTAGGTCGCATGAGATGGGGGACTTCACATAGTTGAGTTAAGGTTCCTAGTAGCAATCTCGATATCCTATGAACTAAGACATGCTTGAGAATCATCTCGTAGTGTTCTAAAGCATAATTGAACTAAGACATGCTTGAGAAGCATCTCATAGTGTTCTAAAGCATAATTGAACCAAGACATGCTTGAGAAGCATCTCGTAGTGTTCTAAAGCATAATTGAACTAAGACTTACTTGAGAAGTACCTCATAGTGTTCAAAAGTATAAACAAAATTAGACATGCTTAGAGTAGTATCTCAAAGGGTCCATTCTAGTAATGAACCTAGACATGCTAAGAGTAGTATCTCATAGGGTTCAATCTAATAGTGAACTAAGATGTGCTTAAGAGAGTACCTCCTAGTGTTCTAAATCTAAACGAGAGGAACTAGGTTCCAAACCAAGAAGCATTAGTATGAGAACCAAACAGTAGTACTTAGCATGAGTAGTATTATGGGATGCTACTTGTGCATTGCACAAGTATGTCTTAGGGTCATTCAAGAAAGAAGTTCTTATGAGGGATGTATTTCTAGTTAGGGTTGTGCTATAGTTGCCTCCCATGATATGCTTGACTAAGGATGGTAGTTCCCTTGTCTACACGAAGTAAGCTAATAGTAAGACCAAAGGAGGGTGGATATGACTAGGATGACTTCAAGGTGATGCTTAGTGTGAAAGTTAGTATGTGATGCCTTTCATTCATTGCACAAGTGTGCCTTGGGGTTACTTAGGAGTATGGTGCCCTTGTGGTAGAAGAGATAAGAGACTTAACTATGGTTATAGACTATGATTAAGATGACCAAAGAGGGATACTTGGCTTGGGTTGTATTATGGGATGCTATTCTTGCTTTGCACTTGTATGCTTTTGAGGTTACTTGAGAATGGTGCTATTATGGTATAGGTGGCTATGAATAAATTATGCTTATATGATTATGACTTATATCCTATGCTCATTTATTATGTCTTATGTTGACTTATGAATCTATGATGCTTAAGTTGGAGGTTATGCTATGAATATGTTATTATCTCTTATGTTTATGTCTTATGTTTAAGGTAATCTTCTAGAATTGAGTTTGGAATATCAATTGTTGAATAATTGAAGTATGTAAACGTGTATTGATACTAGATTGATGATTTCATGATAAATTATTAATTATAGTGCTTAAGGTTAGTACTTGTGATGAATTGTGAATAGAAGTGCCTATGACTACGACTTGAGATTAGTTTGTCTTTTGTTTTAGGTTGTTGTGATGGCTGTAGTTTTAGAGCTTGAAAGTATGAAGTGATAGAATCACTTGAACATGGATTAGTTGTCAAGGACATCCTTCCATGTGATATGAATGTTAGGCAAGGCTTAATAAGTAAACCTTGGGGTGTATGCTTTGCTCCAAGTGGATATTGAAGATGAGATGAAGTGTCACACAAGATAGGGTCCGGGATCCAAGTAGAAAGGAGAACCACACCTAGTTGATGTGAGCGTTATAAAAAATGGTGCCACTGTTGGGGAGTGGTAGCTAAGAATTCAAGTTGTGAAGTTAGTTTGTAAACTTATTTGGTTGTAGTAGATTGTTGTTTTGTGTTGTTGTTTAGCCCAATTTACAGGTAGAAACATGATAAAAAAATGAAAGTGATGATTCTAGTCACTCTGACTATAATGATCATATGCGTACATGAACGGCATGGACGTTTCTATCGTTGAAAGCAATGGAGCAATTCGGTTACCTCCTACTATGGGGAGAGTAAAATTACACGTAACCAGAATTATGTTACAACTACTGCAAATGAGAGGAATGTTTGGGGGCCTTGATCATGTAGACCCCTATGAATATCTCCAAAACTTTGTGAATATTTGTGGGCTGTTCGTCTTCAAGAATATCTCACAATAATCTATTTGGCTAAGGTTATTTTCATTCTCCTTAATAGGGAAGCTACTAGATGGTTGGGTGAAATACCCTATGATTCTATTACTTCATGGGAGGAATTAACCGAAGCATTCTTTGATAGATTTTTCCATCCCTCGAAAATGGTAAAGCTTAGAGACAACATCCAGAACATTAAAAGAGTGGGAGGTAACCTCTTCACAAACCTGGTTCTGGTTTAAAAAGTTGTTGCTATAATTTCTAACATGTGTGTTCAGGACAATTTGCTGATGGAATACTTTTATTGCCGCCTTGACTCAGTCAACAAAGGTTTTGTTGATCAACTTATCCAAGGCAGGCTGATGCGACAACCATTTGAGCAACAATGTTTCTTGATGATATGACCAAGATAAACCGAGCATGGTATACAAAAGAGGATCAAGTACCTCTTTTACAGTATAGTACGTGTAAGAAACAAATGGAGAGGTACCATGAGCATGATGAAAACATGACCAACATGATCACTCAACTCAATTTTTTTATCCAAACATGTCATGGGATGTGGATTCAAAATGTTAAACGCAATTGGAGAAAGCAGTGGGAAGTTCCCGAAAGATGCCAAATTTGAGGCATTGTACAATGAAGAAGTAAATTACATGGGAATTAAATGGGGGGTTCTCATCCAAACTACCTAAGACCGGTGAGAACCAAGGTTGGAACAAATGACGAGACAACTGGAAAGTTTGGAAAGATTGGAGTGGTAATTAAAGAGATCAGAAAGCTAAAAAATATTAAAACATCCAACCTCATGATCATCCCAATCCAAAAGAACAAGCTACACCAATGGGAAACCGAACTAATGATATGCTAATAAGGAACTTCAACAAGGTTGAAGGGTCTAATAAAATGTTGAAGGATTTAAAAAATGACTTATCCACTTTGACTAAAATGGTTACTTATCATTCCGTGCCAATCAAGTAGTTAGAGACTCAAATGTTCCTGATCGCTGCCCATCTAAATCCAAGGACAAAGGGAACATTGCCTAGTGATACCATCCCCAACCCCAAAAATAGGTGTTGGTGAGTAAAAACTATGTCATGCCATTATGTTAAATAAGGTGATTCTTGGAGGCAACCCAAGTTTATTTTATTACTTTCGATAATGTGTGTTGTAAGTGTAGGTTGAGATAAACTCAAAAAGTTGAAAAAGAATGCATTGGGCGATGCAAGTATCCAATCGGTGATGTGCGAAAATGGTTGGGCAGATATTTTCATGTTCACCTTCTAAGCCAAGAATTTTTTAAATTGGTATAGTCAACTTCGGTGTACAAGGACCTATTCAGCAGTTCACCGAAAGACATTAGGCAAACTATATCGGGTCCACCGAGTTGAACTTCAGGTTTGGTATTTGTTCTGGAATTATCGGCGAGCTTAAGCTCCTTTAACTATTCATCAAATATGTTAAGCAACGTTAGTCATAGACCGCCTAATGCGCCTACCAAAAAAATGCTAAGAGTCTTTTCAAACTTTAAAAGGTTTCATTTGATATTTTTGTGCATTTTCTGTTCCTAAACTCTCGATCCTTTGCTTAAATACTAGCGTGTGTTTATTGTGCTTTGATTGATTGGTTGGAGTGATTGAGTAGCTATGATTCTCGACTCCAAACCATTCCTTCCTCGTTGTTGCTATTTGTGCTTATTTGAGGCTATTTTCTTGAAGTTATTTTTGTTGTCTTTGTTTAAAAGTGATGCATTTGGACTGGGCTAGTTGTTGTTGTTGTTGTTGATATTGTGATGATTAATTTTCTTAGGTTGTGCTAATTTAGTCGATTAAAATATACCCATGATCTAGGATAGTTGATTTTGTGCCTTAGATTGCTTAAATTTACTATGAAGGTTAAGAATTGAAAATGAACTGTTGAATGATGTGATTTTGCTTGAGTTTTGATTGGGTGAAGTCTGATTAGCCATTGTTGTCATTTCAACTTGTATTTTCCCAATGATGAATATGATGAGGTCTTTCTTAAGGGATAATCATTGATTTGCCAATGCTTTGTTGAAAATTGGAGGAAGTCTGAGTACCCAGGGGTAGATTAGTACATGAGTAGTTTGAGAAATTACTTGGGTGCTGGGTAGCGTAGCAATTTGTTGTTTGATTTTGAAATTGACGTTGGGCTAAAATTACCTGTTCGGTGGGCTTGTATTAGCTCGCTAAGGTTATTAGATGAATCACTAAGTAAGCCTCAATTGCCTTTTGAGTTTGAATTTGTGACTTGGCTCCTGTCACATTCGGTGGGCTTGTCCTAGCTTGCCGAAACAAACTCAACAGATCACTGAGTTGGAGTTGACATCACCTTTATGTCTGTCCCTAATTTGTTTTGCACTGTCACATTCAGCGGGTTAATCTTAACCCACCAAAACCAAATCGGTGGATCACTGAGTTGGAGTTGACACCATACATGGTGCGTGAGTAAATTGTATTTTGTTCACTCAACTTGTGAGCACATTTGAGCTCGCCTAACTCATTAAAAGAATCGCCTTTCCTTTCACCGAGCCTCAAAACACAGTTTTCACGATGATATTTGTATACTTCTTTCAACTAACCTTCACCCAATCATTGTTTTGAAAATGTTGTGCCTTACGGTAAATGGGAAACACCAATGGCAAAAGAGCGGTGTCATCTGAGTTTGAACATGAATCTCCTCTTCCACCTCTTTGAAAAAGGAATCTGGGGTAGTAATAGCAGGTCACTCTGTGCGCCTCTACGTATGTGAGTGAAGCACCTAAGAAAGTGGTTTCAAAGAAGAGGACAAACATCCAATCTAAGTTGCCTTAAAACCCCACCACAGATGTGAGTACCTCTAGAGTGCTCCATGTCATAGTTCCAAGAGCCCTCAATAGGCTCAAAGCACCGGAGGAGTAGACTATTCTTGAGTAGAAATATTTGTCTACAAATGGAGTCATAAGGGACTACCCATCCATGTGTGACACAATCAAGTTTCATGGGTTTGAACGATTCACTCGATCTCGACTCCCACATGTCCAGGCATGGATTTGCGATTTCTATTCCTCAGAGGCAAAGGCGTTGCCAAAGAAGACAAACGACATTGTTTTGAAACCCCTCAAGGAAGTAGAAGTTTGAGGGAAAAAAGTGCAATGTCTTGTAAGTGCCATTAATGATATTTCGGGCACAAAAGGAAAAAGGGGTGAAGTGTACAAGTTGCGGATGAAGCACAACCTGGATTCCTTAAAGGGATGGTTCACACCCTTAATCTCTGACATTACTCCTCATGGATGGCAGTTGGGGAAAGGCTTGAAAAGAAGGACAACAACACCGCTTAGTTTTAGTTGGTGTTTATTAGAAAAAATCTCATCCCATCCCAGAATAAATCTTTCCTCTGGCATCTGAAGGCCATATTAGTTGGAAATATTATTGACAGAGAGGAATCCATGCTAGTGCCATCATAGAGGAGGAGATGCTGATGCAAGCACGGTAGGAGAAAACATCCCTTCATTTCCTTGTTGATCACATAGTTATATGAAGTAGTCGGAGTGCCATTCTGGGAGAGGTCTGATGTCTGGGTGAACCCTTCTAGGTCCTGTGACGTTAGGAGGATAGAGGATGGCTATTTTAGGGATGATGCATATATAAGGATGTTGCCACCACCCGATAACACAATATTAGTGGATCCCACTACTTTAGAGTCACACACTACTCATCTTGCTCCTTCGGTGGAACCTTTAGCTATCACGCCGCCCTCGTCTGTGGCTTTTCGTTCTTCCACACCATCCACTTGGACCGCACCTCAACCTACATCTCGACCTCTATTGACTCAGGACTTAATAGGAAACCTTTCCCATTATACGAATGCTAGGGTGTGTCGACTTATGAAGGAGATGCCTAAGATTATTGCTAGGGTAATTGAGGGTGCTATGTGCCATGTTAGGGCTGAGATTATGAGCCACTGGATACTCTAGCTTTGTGTGGGGAGAGGTTGGACAACTTAACAACTAGAGTTGAGGAGAGAGAGCGAGAAGTGTGAGGGTAGTTGTGTCAGCTTGACTATGTTGAGGAGAGGCATAGATGTCCTTTAGGTGGATGTGGACCAGCCGAAGTACACTGATATTTCAATGATGATGGGTGAAGTTCCTTTGCCTGAGATGCCCAAGGTTGTACGTTCTACTTAAAAGAAAGCTGATGCACCTTCGGGGTTTTATGAGCAACAAGTAAATGATGAGGCTGAGGATGATGTAGATGAGGATACTAATGATGATGAGTTCAGAAGAGCTGCTGAGCAGGTGATTGCTAACACAGTAGCATAGTTGTAGGATAAACATGAGTCGATGGTGCACATGACTTTGGATAGATATCGTCTCCTAACATTCGGGTTGGCACTACTTGGGTCATATTTTCATACTTGACTATTCCGCCTCTCGATGTGCTAGGCACTGATGCCTTAGTTTATGCTACTTTGCTGCCTCTTATTTCAAATGTGTTGGGTGCTGATGCCCGAGAAGTTGCCATCCCCTTTGAGCCTCACGATAACAGTTCTTTACAGTCATAGCCCGTCAAGGGGACTTTCACTCATACTCCTCCCATACTTATATTTTGATAGCATTGAGGACATAACTAGATTATTTTTGTGAGGTGAACGCACATGTGCCTATATTCCCCTTTTTGGATTGTCTTTTGTTATTTCAAATGTATTTTGAGATATTTTAGTGTTTCGCTCTGTGAGCGATGATGATTGTTGTTGCATGTGAAGTAATTGTTTATATAGTGTCACGACCCAGGGGTACCCCCTAGTTCTAACATGTCATATAGAACCCGCATACAAGCGACTTAGCTATCATAAATAGAAGAAATAGAATAATAAGAGTAAACCACATTTCAAGCTTAAAGTTTTTCATAAGAGAAAACGGAAGTCTAGACACTTGTCTCATCATAACCATCTATTTCAATATTGAATGAAGTCGGGCCTAGCCCGTACATCATGTGCAAAAAGGAAATACAAGAAATGGAAACTAAAACAATAACTCCGTCCTCGAAGCAAGACGACTCACCAAGCTCGGGAAGAATTCAAATTCCAAACTCTAGCCACTAGAATGGAAACCTTGTCTGTCGAACCCTACATTTGGGAAAAATGTAGGCAAAAGTATGCATTAGTACAAAAATGCACCAAGTAAGATAACTATGCATAAAAACATTTAAAACATGCTAAAAGGGACATTTCGTTTCAAAGCATGCAAATAGCCAAGTTTAAATATCATATAAGAGATTAGAATTCATCAGTCATAAACATGGACAATAAAAGTCAACATCATCTTTAAAACCGGTGAAATGATGTACAATACCTCTTGAAGTAACCTTAGTTCATTATTCATGTTCTTGTTGTGGGAGATAAGCCTTAACCGACATAAGCCCATGTGAGCTATAAAATGATCACCCAGTGTTACCCACACCTAAAAGGATTGTCCTACTTGCCTAAGGTAGAACCATGAACTCTTAGCTTAGGTGGTTCCACTAGCTAGATAACCTATGGGGGCACATAGTTAATGGGATACAAAGATTGCTACTAGAAACCCGGACTCAGCTAACATAAAAGGTTTCCATCTCATGTGACATACATGGAAAGCCCGGACTCAACTAACGTAAAAGAGTTCCATCTCATTTCAATCTCCTCTCGGTGCTAAGCATAAATCCCATAGATTACTTATTAAGTCTTACGTAACTCATGTCTTGATGAGTCCACGATTTGGACTCTTTTAGGGATTTATTTTGATAGATTTAGTGTCCTCAAATGCATATTTTGTCTCAATAACTGACGAAAATCCTTGAGTTTTAGGTAGTTGGAGTTAGAGACTAAGCATGGACACTATTAGGCATAAAGGAACAACACAATTGAAAAGAACGAAGAAAATATAGCCTGAGGATCGCCTAAACCATTAGGTGAGTCGCCAAATGGCTATGGTCTTGCCTAATGTTCCAGTGTGCCAAGCTCTGAAGGAGAAAATCGAGTCGACGAGATAAAGGAGTAGTCAGCGAGTAGCCGAACGATTCCACGATGCAGTACTCCATCACCCTATGTTACAGAACTTGAAGTTGCTGAAGGACAATGCAGAAAGGCGATGAACCAGACCAAAGGGTGGATCGCCGAGTGGATCATCGATCCTGACTAACTGCGCCGAGTGATCCTTCGCAACACACTTTTTGACAACTATAAATACTTGTTTGAATTTTTATTTTTGTGTCAAGTTTTACATTTCAGAAACCAGCTTTTAGAATTACTCAGTTTTAGAACTTAGTTTTTTGAGACAATTCTCCTTAGCTTTGAAGAGTTGAAGATTTCCATTTTCTAAGTAATTGGAAGTGCGTATTGAAGATTATTTATCCTTGACGTGTGTAAAGACAATATTTATTGTACCCATTTGATGGAAACATTTTTCCGTATCGATTTCGATCTCTTTACTGTCTAGCTAAAACCCCAATTATTGGGGTGTGATTTTGTGAATATGGGTTGAATTTACTGCTAGGTATTATTAATTTATTGTTTATTCACTGTTTAGAGGTGATATCGTTCAGTAGTTGTGTTTGAATTAAATGGGTTGTAGTTGCAAATACAATTTTATCTTCATGTTTTTACTTGCTCGAGAGTGAAGTTTTAAAACCAAAACTACTGAATCGATAGTCTGTGGTTATTGGGTTGTCGTGGGTTCAGCTTGAGAGAGTGAATACTAAACCCTCTCCCACACATTCAGCTCGAGAGAGTGAATGGACTAAGGCAAAGGTTGTGCTTCATTACCGCTTATCAGTGTTCAAGAGAAACCAATTTGATTCGAGGTAAATTGTTCGAGAGAAAATTTATCCCCACTAAAGTCTAGCCTAGTTACCAATTTGTAGCGAGTTACTATCAATAAAATTACCCGGTTGTGTATTTTAGCCCATATTCCTATCACATCCCAAGAATCACGTCTCCATATTTGCATTTTCATTTTAGTTGTCATTTTAGTTGATAATTGCTTACAAAACCCCCTTTGATAATTGACACTTGTGTCACCCTTTAATTTATCATGTTTTTCTTCGTAAATGTCTATAGCTATGATTAACTTGAACACATTTTTTCTTTTCTACTGATTCTTAATTACAAACCGCTCCCTTGGGACTCAACCCCAACTCACTAGTTGGGTTATATTACTATTGAACGACCGTGGACGCTTAGTATTGGATGAAGCGTCCGTATACTTCAAGTCAAAATGGCACCGCTTCCGGGGAGTGGTGCTAATTGAGAATTTTAGTTAAGTTGGATTTTGTTCTTGTTAGTTATAGTTCTACTTAACTAATTTGTAGTTTTGTTTAGCTCGTTTATGTGTTGAAACAAGAAAAATGAGTCTGAAGGGTGGGAACGTTAACCTAATAGATCACCCCCTGTTGAGGTTATTGAATTTTAGGGATAACCTCCTAATATTCCAGCAATTGGAAGGTGAGACCATCCATGATATGTGGCCGAGATTTAAGGCGTTGCTACAGCAGTGCCCGAATCATGGAATGCCAGACAAATTGCTGCTAAAATGCTTCTATAGTGGTCTTGGTCTCGAAAATAAAAGCGTTGTTGATCAACTTTTTACAGTCTGTTTGATACGACAACCATATGGATTAGTATCCTTACTCCTTGACGGCATGGTTAAAGACAACAAGGAAACAGAAAAGGACCAAGAATGGGCCGCATTGTTGATTCAACTGGATGATCTGTCCAAGAAGGTAATGAAGTTGGAAGCGAGGTCTAAAAAGAAGAGTAAGTACCTTCCCCCTCGCAAGTGTAAAAAGTTGAAGCAACAGGAGGGTGGACAAAATGGAGAGGTCCTCTCACTCATTCTACACAAAATCGAGGAACAAGATAGAGTGTTGAATGAGATAAACGAGTATGTCGAAATGCTGAATCAGATGACGACCTCCCATTCCCTGATTATTCAGCTACAAGACGCCTAGATAAACCAAATGTTGTCATGTCTATACTTACAACATAAAGAGTGGATGCCTAGTAATACTATGGCTGACCTCGAAAATGGGGTTTGAGAGGTGACTTGCGTCGTGCCATGACGTTAACTAAGTCGCTGCTTAGGAGGCAACCCAAGACCCTTTTATTGCTTTATTTTTGTTTTAGAAATAATGGTGTGTTTATTGTGCATGTTAAAGTTTAGAGAGTGTCTGAAAATTGTAGGCTGGCGAGCTAAAAGGTCCAGTCGGCGCATCACCGAAGAGGTCGGCAAGCCCAACCTAATCCACTGTTTGACTCAAGACATCTTCAAAATGGAGTCTGTAACTTTCGGTGAAAACCAGGAAATTATTGGCGAGCCGCCGACCACGATATAGTCCGCCGTTTGGATCTCCAAATCAACTGGAAGTCTTGTAAAATTCAGCGAGGTAAGTGTCGACTCGGTGCTTCGCCGAGCAAATCGGTGAGTAAGACTAATATTGCCGAATGGGCGAACACTGGACGGTTTTTAAGGCCAAAAAGTTATATTTTTCAAACTCCTTCACTTTCCCACTCTTTAATTCTTCACAAACTCACACCTACACCTTAGTTTATATATTGTCGCTTCTCAAGAAGTATTTTAGCTGTTGATTGGTGCTCAGAGTTGGATTACATTGCCACCTATCATTTCAATCTTATCTAAATCAGCATAAAAGGTTGGTTTTCCAAACCCCAAGTTCATTTTTATCGAAATTGTACTCATTTGCAACATTATTATCTTGATTGTTATGTTATGGGCCTCTCTGATAGGATTAGTATGTTTGAATGCCTATTTAAAGCTGATAATCTTGCCCGTATTATTTTGATTGTTGAAATTCCGTATTCTTGTGCATTGAAATGATTTAAATTTGTGGGGTTATGCTTGCATATTGTCTAGTTTAGTTGTGTGAAGTCCGAGTAGCCTGTATTTGTGCCAAACGATGTAATTTGCCTAATGATAGAGCGGGTGACATCATTTTTAAGGGCAAATGTCATCAATTGGCCAAATTTGGCAAAACCGGGAGAATTCTGAGTATCCTAGGGTAATGGGTGTTATGGGTCTCGTTTGAATTTGAGTTGTACATGTTTTGATGTTGTTTTTGGGGGTTGCGAGGTTGAAATTGAGAAGTTGGGTTGAAAGTAGGCACGTTGGGTCGTTTAGCGAGCTGGGTCGAGCTCGCCGAACAACTCGGTGGTTCGCCTAATGTTCCCATCTCGCCTTTAATTTCATGCTTTATTTGATGTTGGTTCTGCAACTTTCGGCGAGAAGCCTAAGGTCGCCGAAGGAACTCGACGACGCACCGAAAGCCTTCTTGATCGCCCTTTGTCTGCACCCCTAAACCATTTTTGCACTGTTACTCTCGGCGAGCTAATTCTTACTCGCCGAAAGCTGTTGGCGATTCACCGAAAAACCATTCCCTTCGCCAAATTACCATAACTTTAAAACTGATTTTCTTTGCTTTTGTTAGAATATTTCCTGACTTTGTCTCAATTCTTTGCAGACATTGCTAGACCAAAAGTTGCTGGGAGAATCATGCCACCCTGAGCGATAAGAGCACGAAATTTCAAAATAAATTAAGGGAGATCAAAGCCTCCCAAGGAGGGAAAGCAAGAACCTTCACCTGGAAACAAAGGCAAGGGCAAGAGGCCCATTTCTAACAGGAAGACTATTCCCCGAGACCTCTCTATTTCTTCATGGCCCGAGGACTTTATACAGCTGTTTGGAAATTTTTGGTGGACACACCTGTAGCAACTCCTGGTGAGTTTGGTGCTATTGTTCCTTTTGAAGGAACCCCGGGTACTGAGGCCCATATCCTGACTGATGCACCGGGTACCGATGCCCAGACAGATGAAGTGATTGCGTAGACATGATCCCCTCTTTACCTCCCTCTCTGTATTTATTTCATTTGACTTTTGGATAATCTTGTTTGCATTTGAGGACAAATGCTTTTATTTGTGGTGGGGTGAGGCTCACCTTTTGTGTGACATTCATAATTCTTGTTTTGTTTATATTTGGGCTTTGAGCTAAAATTTGTGTTTTTACACTGCTTTTGTGGATGCTTGAGCTTGTTGCTCCTTGCTTTGAATTGTAAATGATTTTTGACCCTTCCGAAAAAAAATTGCCACCTCTTGTATGTGTTCAATGTGGTTGTTCTCTTGCAAATTTGAATATAAGTTTTGATCAATACCGATGACTCAAATAGTAGTCATAATCGAACATAAATAAATGCGCAGCTACGACGAGGCAAACTGAAGTTGCATAGACAATATGTGAAGTCTTTGCATCTTGTTGTGACTAGCCAAGTATCGAATTGAGTCTCTTGTGATGAACATTGCACACTAGCGAAAGAGTGAAGTATTGTTTGACATTGGTGCCAATGCCTTGTGTGATGAGCTTATCGTGGACCATGTGTGATGACACCTAGAATTTTCCCCGTTGGTCCGGTTGACTAAGTGATGCAATTTCTTGAGATGATCTTAAGCAATTTTAAAGTGTGTGAACCAATTTGAAATTATATCTCTTTTGTGGCCTACCTTGTGAGTGTGTGAACTTCTTTTGAGCACCCTTTGAACCTTAACCTTTTCGTGAAGAAACTTGACAACATTGCTAACTTTTATTGACCCATTACCCATAATCTTCATGATCTGTGGTTTGTTTGAATAGCTAGCTTAGGCCAAAGGCCTAAGTTGGGGGTGTGGTTAAAAGAGAAGGCAAATCAAGTAAATGCAAAGGAGTCCGTTATGCCCATGTTTTGAGAAAAATGGAACCCCTCCATATAAAAAAACGAGAAAAAGAAGAGAAGATTGAAAAAGAAGATGAAAGAAAAAGCCGTGAAATAAGTTGTGGAAACATAAGGAAAATGGGATTTCCAATGACTCGTAGAAGATGAATAAGAGGTGACTTTTGAGCTTGAATGAAATTTATAAAAAGAAACAAAGAAGGTGTTGGTCACATCACATTTCATGAGGATTTTCAGCCTATAAGCCTAAATGACCATACCATTACATTCAACCCCAGTACAAGCCTTGAAAAAGACCTTTTTGATCTTGAATGAGCTGAAGCAAAAAGTCGATAGGAAAATAAGGGCAAACCTATGGGTGAAATCATGCATTGTGTTTATCTTTGTGAGTGTTAGTGTTGATCTTGATTCTAGAACTTTAAATGATTGAACCTTTGAGTGAATATGGAATCATTCGTTTTGTGAGGGCATTTGAATACCTTTGTTGAGCTTGAACTTGCATTTGAAGCAAGTATAGTAAGCTTGAGATTCTTTGATAATGGTGAGTCACAACTTGAAACTTTGAGTGCATGAGTAAGTTGAGACTTTTTGTGTGCATTCACGATTGAGTCTTGTGTAGCACTGTTTGAGACATCCTTTTTTGAACTGCTGAACTTGAGTTTTACTTGAGGACAAGCAAAAGTTTAAGCTGGAGGTGTTGATGAGTCCATGATTTGGAATCTTTTAGGGGTTTATTTTGATATATTTAGTGTCCTCAAATGCATATTTTATCTCAATAACTGATGAAAATCCTTGAGTTTCAGGTATTTGGAGTTAGAGACTAAGCATGGACACTATTAGGCAGAAAGGAATAAGACAACTGAAAAGAATGAAGAAAAGACAGCCCGAGGATCGACTAAACCATTAGGCGAGTCGCCGAATGACTATGGTCTCGCCTAATGTTCCAGTGTACCAAGTTCTGAAGGACAAAATCGAGTCGGCGAGATAAAGGAGCAGTCGGTGAGATAAATGAGTAGTCGGCGAGTCGCCGATCGATTCCACGATGCAACACTCCATCGCCCAATGTTACAGAACTTGAAGTTGCTGAAGGAAAATGCAGAAAGGCGATGAACTATACCAAAGGGCGGATCACCAAGTGGATCGGCGATCCTAACTAACTGCGCCGAGTGATCCTTCGTAGCAAACTTTTTGACAACTATAAACACTTGTTTGACTTTTTAGTTTAGTATCAAGTTTACATTTCAAAAGCTAGTTTTTAGAATTACAACTTAGTTTTTGGAGACAATTTTCCTTAGCTTTGAAGAGTTGGATATTTCCATTTTCTAAACAATTGGAAGTGGGTATTAAATATTCTTCATCCTTGATGTGTGTAAAGACAATATTTATCGTACCTATTATATGGAAACACTTTTCGGTATCGATTTCTATCTCTTTACTATGTCTAGCTAAAACCCCAATTATTGGGGTGTGATTTTGTGAATATGGGTTGAATTTACTGCTGGGTATTGCTAATTGATTATTTTTTGCTGTTTAGAGGTGATTTCGTTCAGTAGTTGTGTTTGAATTAAATGGGGTTGTAGTTGCAAATACAATTTTATCTTCGTGCTTTTGACTTGCTCGAGAGAGAAGTTTTTAAACCAAAACTACTTAAACGATAGTCTGTGGTTATTAGGTTGTCGTGGGTTCAGCTCGAGAGAGTGAATCCTAAACCCTCTCCCATGCATTCATCTCGAGAGAGTGAATGGACTAAGGCGAAGGTTGTGCTTCATTGCCGCTTATCGGTGTTTGAGAAAAACCGATTTGATTCGGGGTAAATTTTTCGAGAGAAAATTTACCCCCACTAAAGTCTAGCCTAGTTACCAATTTGCAGCGAGTTACTATCAATAGCATTTACCCGGTTGCGTATTTTAGCCCATATTGTTATCACATCCCAAGAATCCCGTCTCCATATTTGCATTTTTGGTTTAGTTGTCATGTTAGTTGATAATTGCTTACAAAACCCCCTTTGATAATTGACACTTGTGTCACCCTTTAATTTATCATGTTTTTCTTCGTAAATGTCTATAGCTATGATAACTTGAACACATTATTGCTTTTCTATTGATTCTCAATTACAGACCGCTCCCTTGGGACTCGACCCGAACTCACTAGTTGGGTTATATTACTATTGAACGACCGTGGATGCTTAGTATTGGCTGAAGCGCCCGGATATGTCAAATCATATCTCATGGAAGGATGTCCTTGACAACCAATCCAAGTTTGTTCATTAGGATAGCTCATTAGATCATGCGTGAGAAAACTTTTCACCGTCCATGTCTACATGTAAATCCTAGATTCAATTAGGTGAGAAAGCCTTTCAACCTTAGAATCTTCATTTTATGATAAAACCTTTCACATCATGTTCATTATGTATTCATCAGAATGTCCTTTCAGGCAACCCAAAAACATTATAATAAATTGACACTTTACTCTCAAACTGTCCTTAAAGCATTCACTTAGATTTCATAATAACATGCATAATCTCATACTTTACCTTTTCAAGGTTCATAACCTACTTTCAATCATCACATATAGAATGCAAGAATTAGACATGGATTTCATTATAATTAATGTGACTCTATCACTTCATGCATTAATTCATAAAATATCCTCTTTCATCAACAAAGACCCACATTATAACATCACAATTGAGAAATATGGGGATTTCATGGGTTCTTGGGGATACATCATCAAAACCATAGGAAATCATCAATTCATACCTATAATAAAATAATTTAACCATTAGAGTCAAGTTTGAAAGGAACTCATGACTTTCGAATCAAATCCTAACAATGGGGGATTTCTATCTTTCTTTTGAAATTGAATTTTGAAGGAACTACATGGATGCAAGGTGTCCATGGATGAAAGGTATCATACCTTGACTCTAATTACTAGCCTTCAAAGGAAAATTTGGATCCTTAACTTCAAACCCTAGTTGAATCTTTTTCTTCTTCTTCAAGTTCTAGAGAGAGAATATTTGAGAAGAAGTTTTGGTTTTTCTTTTGGGATTTAGGAAGAATGAATTAAGTGGGTCTAATTTGGGGAAAAAAGGCTTATATAGGGGTCTTAAATATAGGAAAATTGACATAGTGTAGGAACCATTTAATTAGGAAAAGACTCAACTACCCCTGAGCTAATCGTCAGCTGCCACCGACCTACCAACCGACGGACCCAGTCGACAAACCGTGGATGGACCTACGATCCATCCTGGTGAAGCGTGGTTGGTGCTTAGTGATTTTTATCCTGACCTACGATGCCTGGACCACGGGGCATGTACAGACCTATTATCCATAGGTCCCACAGTGGTCCATGCCTGGACAAGTTCTGAGTGACCCATCCACGAACCCCAGTCGACTAACTGTGGTTTGAACCACAGCCCGTCCAGGTGGACAGTCGATCCTAGTCAGAAATTCCTATTTTGGGGCTCCAACCACGGACCACACCTACGGTTTGTGGGTCCACCTACAGACTGTCTGTGGTCCTCATGGACGTCACCTGTAGGTTCTGAATTTTTGGTTCATTACCCTTATTCGGATACGGGATGTTACAATATCTCCCCTTGGGACCATTCGTCCTCGAATAACGTTCTAGACACCTTAAGGAAGTCAAGACTCAAGACAAGCAGCCCATCATGCATGCAACATCATAACAATGCTCAAAAAGAAGGAGGAAACATCAACTCCATACAAAACACATTCAATGCATCTCATGGAAGTAGGAACTACATCTAACAACCCCTTATGCATGAAACATTTAAACATTTCTCATGTTCTGGGAGGAACTACCTTCCCAATCTCAAAAGCATGTTCATCACAAAATTTATGGAACCAATATGCAATTTACTCTAAAAAGCACAACTAAAGCATGATCGACAATTTATCTCATGATGCATATAGGCAATTCATACTTAATGCACAACGATGAGGAAAGTCAATCATATAATTCATTTTCTTTCAAAACATAAGAATTCATGATCATGCTTAACTTAAGGAGAGCATGGGACACATAAAACACATATGACTCCCAAAACATAGAATAAACAAAGAGGAACTCATAACCTGAAGCTAGAGTAGGAGTAGAAGGGAAGATATGAGGATATCGGTACATCATATCGGCCTCGGCCTCCCAAGTAGCACCCTCAACTAAGTGATTCCTCCACAACACTTTTATGGAAGCATCTTCCTTATTCCTTAACCCCTTAACTTGTCGGTCCAAAATCTCAATCGGAACTTCCTCATAAGAGAGACTTTCATCAACTACCAACCCTTCTAGGGGAATTATGTCCATCAGATCTCCAACACACTTCTTAATCATAGAGACATGGAAAACTGTATGCACCGATGTCAACTCATATGCCAAGTCTAACTCATAGGCAACCTTAACAATACGTCTCAAAATTTGATATGCCCCTACATACCAGGGACTAAGCTTCCCTTTCTTACCAAACTTCCTTACACCCTTCACATGTGAGATTTTCAAGTAAACACAATCATGAACACGATCTCAAGAGCCCTTCTTCTAAAATCGACATATGACTTTTGTCGACTTTGAGCCTCTTTTGACCTTTATTTAATAAGCTAAAATTTCTCAATAGTTTCATAAACTAGATCTAGACCTATCAACGCAACTTCACCTACCACAAGACAATGTATAGGAGCTCTACACATCCTACCATAAAGAGCCTAAAATGGAGCCATACCTAGCTTGAATGGTAGCTATTATTATAGGCAAATTCCATCAATGGAAAATGGTCATCCCAATTACCCTTAAAATCGATCACACAAGCCCTTAACATGTTCTCCAAAGTTTGGATAGTACGCTCCACTTGCCCATCGGTTTGGGGATTAAAAGCCGTGCTAAGCTTAACCTTTATGCCAAGACCCTTTTGGAATGACTTTCAAAATTGAGAAGTGAATTGATTACCACGATCAGAAATAATAGACAAAGGCATACCATGCAATCTTACCATCTCTCTCAAGTACATTTAGGCATAGTCCTCTGTCGAATATGAAATCTTGACGGGAAGTAAATGAGCCGATTTCATCATCCGATCTACTATTACCCATATTGAATCATGTTGTCACCAGGTGCGAGGAAAACCAATTATAAAGTCCATATTCAAGTCTTCCCACTTCCATGTAGGAATAGAAATGACTTGGGACAAACCCTCTTGGCCTTTGGTGCTCAGCTTTCACTTCTTGACAATTAGGACACTTGGCCACAAATTCCATAATATCTTTCTTCATCCCATTCCACCAATAGACTTCATGTATGTCACGGTACATCTTGGTGGCTCTCGGGTGAATAGAATACCAAGAACTATAGGCTTCTTCTAGGATTCGTTCCCTCAAGTCATCTACATTCAGAACACATAAACGACCTTGATATCTAAGAAAACCATCTCCCCTTTAGGAGAAAGCCTCAATGGATTTCTTAAACACCGCCTCTTTCAACTCAACCAAAGTGGGATCAAGACCTTGCTTAGCCTTCACTTTCATCACAAAGGATAATTCGGAACCACTATAGACCATGACACCACCCTTGGTGGAATCCACTAGTTGAACACCTAGTCGGGCCAGCCTATGAACATCACAAACTAACTCTTTATTTTCTTCATCTACATGAGCGACACTACTCATCGACAATCTACTAAGAGCATTCTCTACCACATTAGCTTTACCGGGGTGATAAAGGACACTCATATAATAATCCTTCGAGATTTATAGCCCCCATATTTGGCGAAGATTCAAGTCCTTTGACTAAACACATATTATAGACTTTTGTGATCGGTGAAAACATCAACATGAACCCCATACAAGTAATGCCTTCGTATTTTGAAGGCAAAAACAACCGCCGCTAACTCAAGATCATGGGTAGGATAATTCTTCTCATGGACTTTAAGTTTCCTTGAAGCATAGGCAATCACCTTACCATTTTACATAAGCACTCATCCTAACCCAACTCTAGAGGAATCACGATACACCACAAAACCATTCATACCTTCTGGTGAGGTAAACACCATAGTGGAAGTAAGTCTATCTTTGAACTCTTGGAAACTTTTATCACAAGCTTCTGACCCCACAAATTTTGCCTTCTTTTGAGTCAAAGCCGTCAAAAGAGAAGAAATGGAAGAAAATCCCTCAACAAACCTTCTATAGTAACCGGCAAAACCCAAAAAGCTTCTAATGTCGAAAGGACATAGAGGTCTACAAAAACTATAGACCGCATCCATTTTCTTAGGATCTACCTCAATACCCTTACTTGATACAATATGACCAAGAAAAGCTACAGACCTTAACCAAAATTCACATTTGCTAAACTTTGCATAAAGTTGTTGGTCCTTAAGAACTTGCAACACAATTCTCAAATGGTCAACATATTCATTATCAGTCCTTTAATATATCAAAATATCATCAATAAACACAATTACAAACATATCAAGGTATTGTCTAAAAACCCTATTCATCAAATCCATAAACACCACCGGAGCATTAGTCAACCCAAATGACATTACCGCAAAATCATAATGACCATACCGGGTTCTAAAGGTCGTCTTTGGATTATCATCCCCTCTCACCCTCAATTGGTGATAACCCAAATGAAGATCAATTTTAGAGAAGTAGCTAGCCCTTTGAAGTTGGTCAAACAAGTCGTCTATCCTTGGAAAAGGATACTTATTCTTAATGGCCACTTTATTCAATTGACGATAATCAATACACATTCGAAGAGACCCGTCCTTCTTTTGTAACAAACCACACGGGAGCACCCCCCACAGAGAGATACTCGATCAGATAAGACCCTTATCCAACAAATCCTTTAGTTGCTCTTTCAACTCTGCCAGAGCTATTATATAGGGATGAATAGAGATAGGTTGCGTATCTGGGAGAAGGTCAATATCAAAATATATCTCTTGCTCGGGAGGAATACCGAGTAAATCATCGGGGAAAACTTTTGAAAATTCATTAACTACGTGGACTAACTCAAGAGTAGGGGTTTCAAAATCTACATTTGTCACCCTAACAAGATGGTAAAATCATCCTTTTAAGATCATCCTCCTAGCTTTAAGGTAAGACACCAATTGACCCCTAGGCATAGAATTTCAAACCTTCAACTCTAGGATAGGCTCATTTGGGAATTGGAATCTAACCACCCAAGTCCTACAATCAATAAAGGCAAACATGCATGCAACCAATCCATACCAAGAATCACATCAAAGTCTAACATGTCAAGCTCTACCAAGTCAACAAGAGTAACTCTATGGGATACGAGACATTCTCTATAGAGCCTCTTAGCCACCATAGAGTCACCAATAGTTCTAATAACACTTTTGGGGGAACATCAAACCTTATCGCCTCATATTCCTTCACAAAAGATAAAGTAGCACCGGTATCTAACAAAGCATACACATCATGATGAAAACTTTTAGCATACCAATGACTACATCCAGAGAGTTCTCTTTGTCACCTAGGGATTGGAGAGCATAAAAATGGTTTTGTTTCGAAGCATTGGAGTTTTAACCGCTAGAAGGAGCTTGATTGCCCCCTCTCCCCTTGACCTTGAGCATTAGGAACTCTCTCACTTTGTGGCCACTCTTGCCAAAACCATAGCAACCATCCGTGCCGTCTAGGCCCTTTCCATCATGTTTCTTCCCACACTTCAGACAAGTAGATCTAGCAAAAGAATAACCACCTCCATTTACTTCTTGAGGTTTAGGGTTAGTCACCCTTTCCTTATTTGACTTAGGAGGAGCATTAGCGTAACCTTGACCAGAAAACCTTTGTTGAAATGTAGACCGACCTTGTCCATCAGACTTTGCATTAGAGATGTTTCGATCACCGATCCTAGACCTTTTCCACTCCCTAGACGTTTCCTTGAGTTTATCCTCCTCAATTTGTGTGCATGGACCATAAGAAGAGAGATGTTCATGTCGCCAATGAGCATGGTGGTACAATACTAGTTAACCACCATATCAGTTATACCTGTCACAAACTTATTCATCCTAGCTCTAGGATCCGCCACCATTGTTGGAGCATACCTAGACAATCGGGTAAACTTTAGGGCATACTCCATCACACTCATACTTCCTTGACGAAGGTTAATGAACTCTTGCACCTTTGTTTCCCTAATTTCAAGGGGAAATAACCTATCAAGAAATGCCGATTTAAACACTTCCCACTCTACGGGACCAACTACTACATGCCTTGGCTCTTTCCACTGATCATACCATACTTGAGAAACCCCTTTCAACTGGTAAGCAACAAATTCCTCTTTCTCTACCGGAGTCACCCCCATAATAGCAAGTACCTTATAGACCTTATCGACAAACTCTTGAGGGTCTTCCTCAACTTTGGAGCCATAAAATTCTGGAGGGTTCATTCTCATAAAATCCCTCACTCTCAAAGCTGTCGTACCCACATTTGGGTTCACGGGGACTACCACCTCTCTATTGGCTTGTGGGGTCATAGCCTAGGCCAACATTTGAAAATCCGACCTAACCTACGCATTTTTCATATTCTCAGCCAAAGGATTTACCGGAGCTTGGGGAGGAGCTCCCTGTTCCACATTGTCACCCTTCATCCTTCTAGCATCCCTTCTAGTAGTCATCAACCTGAAGAACAAAGGGCAATGATTAGGAGAGATAGATCTTTTAGAGTTAAACTCTAAGGCATGACTTAAGAGTATTGAGGAAGTGATATTTCCTAAACATCTTGTAGCCTATCATTCATAAATGTAGTGCGCTTCACACTCATGAACAAGACTCTACTAGACATGGCTTATGAGTCACCATCCTAGGATCATTCTAAACCTTATGCTCTGATTACCAAGTTTGTCACGACCCAGGGGTACCCCCTAGATGTAACATGGCGTATAGGACCCTAAATTACTCCATACAAGCCACTTAGCTCTCATAAACATAAAAAAAGAAAAATAAGAGTAAAACACATTTCAAGTCTAAAAGTTTTTCATAAGAGAAAATGGAAGTCTAGACACTTGTCTCATCATAACCATCTATTACAATATTGAATGAAATTGAGCCTAGTCCATACATCATGTCAAAAAAAGAAATACAATAAATGGAAACTAAAACAATAACTCCTCCCTCAAACCATGAGGACTGACCAAGCTCGAGAAGAAATCAAAGTCCAAGCTCTAGCCACTAGAATAGAAACCATATCTGTCGGACCGTACATTTGTGAAAAATGTAGCCAAAAGTATGTGTTAGTACAAAAATGCACAAAGTATGATAACTATGCATAAAAATATTTAAAGCATGCTAAAAGGGATATTTCATTTCAAAACATGCAAATAGCCAAGTTTAAACGTCATATAAGAGATTAGAAATCATAAGTCATAAACATGCAGTAAAAGTCAACAACATATTTAAAATCGTTGAACTCATGTACAATACCTTTTGAAGTAACCTTAGTTCATTATTCATGTTCTTATTGTGGGAGATAAGCCTTAACCGACATGAGACCATGTGAGCTATAACATGATCACCCGATATTACCCACACTGAAAAGGGTTGTCCTACTTGCCTAAGGTAGAACCATGAACTCTTAGCTTAGATGGATCCACTATCTAGATAACCTATAGTGGTACTGTAACGACCCGGAAAATGATAGAGTGAAACTAGAGCCTCACGTGTGAGTTTGGAGTCGAGAACTAATAAAATGATTATATTTGAATTTGACCCAAAAAGTTCTTAAAAATGTGCTTCGGAAGTTACCGGAAATTTGTTTAGCTGTATATAAAAAGATCCGTTTCGTTTTTCGAAAATCCGACTTAATATTCTTGTTTAGGGGGTCAAATTGAGTGGGAAATGGGTCTAACCCAAATTTTAGAGCAACCGTATC
>JAJOOS010006073.1:0-72444 GCA_029582725.1 Solanum chiquidenum | reverse complement strand
GTAATAGACACTTTTAGTTTTTGTTTTGGTTGTAAAGGGTTGTGTCCCTACTTATGTTTTGTATTTGTGTCTAAGATGGCCATGTGAGACTTAGACTTTCGCTGTGTGTTTTAAAGTTGTTTTAATGAAGTTTGAATGTGTGGATGTAAATAAGTTTTTTCATTCCGCACTATTTTCATTATTGAATTCAATGAATGACTATGTGGCTTGTATAAGACCCCTTCGGGGTCGAATACGCCATGTTACAACCAGGGGGTACTCTCGGGTCGTGACAATTACTTCCTACTTCCATGTAGGGATGTTGATCTCTTGAGTCATACCTCCTGGTTTCTGATCTTCTACCTTCATTTTCTGACAATTAGGGCACTTAGCCACCAAATATGGTATATCCCTTTTCATACCATACCACCAATAGACATCCTACAGATCACGGTACATCTTAGTGGCTCCTGGATGAATAGAAAACTTGGAGTTATGGGCTTCTGCAAGAATCTGCTCTCTCAACTCACCCACCTTAGGAACACATAAACGACCCTGGTAGCGAAGCACACCATCTCCCCCTTGGGAGAAAACCTCAACTTTCTGCTAATGAACTGCACCCTTCAATTGAATCAATATAGGATCACTTCCTTGTTTTTTCTTAACCTCCGTTACCAATGAAGATTCTGACGCATTCTGAACTGTCACACCATCATCTGATATGCTCATAAGGCAAACTCCCAAGCGAGCAAGCCGATGAACATCTTTTACTAGTTCTTTCCTTTCTTCCTCAACATGTGCTACACTACCCTTAGATAGTCTTCTAAGAGCATCAGCTATTACGTTAGCCTTACCAGGATGGTAGAGCACATTCATATCATAGTCCTTGAGGAATTCAAGCCATTTCCTCTGGCGAAGATTCAACTCTTTCTGGGTGAAAACATAATAAAGGCTTTTATGGTCTGTGAACACATAAACGTGAACACCATACAAGTAATGTCTCCACATCTTTAGGGAAAATACTATGACTGCAAGCTCGAGGTCATGAGTCATGTAGTTCTTCTCATGCACCTTAAGCTGTCTAGAAGCATAAGCTATAACCTTACCTCGCTGCATCAACACATAACCTAGGCTGACTCTGGATGCATCACAATAAATCACATAACCGTCTGAACCCTCTGGTAGAGTCAAAACAGGAGCGTTAGTCAACCTAGTTTTCAGTTATGAGAAGATCTTCTCACAATCATCCGACCACTGGAACTTAACTTTTCTCTGAGTCAACTTAGTCAATGGAGAAGCTATGGATGAAAATCCTTCCACAAACCTTCTGTAATAACCGGCTAAACCCAAGAAACTCCTAATATCTGTAGGATAGGTATGTCTGGGCCATTGTTTCATTGCCTCTATTTTATGAGAATCCACTATGATCCCTTTGCTAGACACAATATGACCAAGAAAAGCAATTGATTGCAACCAAAACTGACATTTGCTAAACTTAGCAAATAACTGGCGATCCTTGAGAGTTTGCAGAACAACCCTCAAAGGAGTTGCATGTTCTTCCTCATTCCTAGAATAAATGAGGATATCATTAATAAAGACGATAGCGAACAATTCTAAATACTGCTGAACACCCTGTTCATCAAATCCATAAAAGCTGCACAAGCATTGGTTAGTCCAAATGACATAACTACAAATTCATAATGTCCATACCAAGTTCTGAAGGCTGTTTTCAGAATGTCACTATCTCTGACTCTGAGCTTATGATAACCGGATCTGAGGTCTATTTTCAAAAAATGACTAGCACCCTGAAGTTGGTCAAATAACTCATCAATACTGGGGATAGGGTAATTACTCTTGATTGTGACTTTGTTCAACTGCCGATAGTCAATGCACATCCTGAGAGAACCGTCTTTCTTTTTCATGAACAACACTGGTGCACCCTATGGGGAAATAATGGGTCTGATGAAGCCCTTATCTAGAAGGTCTTTCAACTACTCTTACAATTCCTTAATCTCAGCTGGAGCCATTTTGTAAGGAGGAATAAAAATAGGCTGGGTATCTGGAAGGAGATCAATTCCGAATCGATTTCCCTTTTAGGAGGAATTCCGAGAAGATCTTCTGGAAAGACTTCTGAGAACTCATTTACTACTGGGACTTACTCAAAAGTTTGGGTTTTGGAGTTGGAATCCTTAACCCGAACTAGATGATAGATATACCTCTTGGAAATTATCTTTCTATCCTTAAGGTAAGAAATGAATCGACCTATAGGAACTAAGCTACTACCCTTCCATTCTAAGATTGGCTTGTTTGGAAACTGGAAATGAACAATCCTAGTTCTACAATCAATTGAGGCATAACAGGAATGTAACCAATCCATTCCTAGAATGATATCAAAGTCTACTATTTCTAACTCTACAAGATCTGCTGAGGTGACTTTCTGAGAGACTATGACCGGGAAATTTATGTATACCTGTGTAGCTATAACTGGGTCACCGACTGGAGTAGAGACTGAGAAGGATTTTGAGAGAGTTTCTGAACTGACACCGAAGTTTACTGCTATATACGGAGTTACAAAGGAAAGAGTATCCCCTGGATCTAAAAAAGCATAAACATCTAAATGAAAGACTCGCAACGTACCAGTAACCACATCAGGAGAATCTTCCTAATCCTGGCGAGCCTGGGGAGCATACAACCTTTTCTGGCGCTAATAACAACCTGTACCAGATGAAGTACCCTGCTCAGTCGGGCGACCTGCTGGTGCTGTGGAAGTTGTAGACTGAGCCCTACCATTATTACCTCTCTGTCCCTGTTTGGTAGAAGGGCAATCCCTCAACCTATGGCCATATTGACCACATCCAAAACACCCTTCTTTCCCTGCAAGACACTTATCGGGATGGTTCTTACCACACTTTGGACAAGTTGGGTAGGTTCTGGTACATTAAACACTTCCCTAAGACTTAGAGCTTGATGCCCTACCTTTCTGTTCTTGTCGAAACCTGGAGGATGGAGCACTAGCTGATGAAGGTATTGGAGCTGAACATTTCTGCTGAAACTATGAGCGATTTACACCATCCAATTTCTACTGAGAGTAATCATAGTTTCATGTCCTTGCCTTTTTGTTGTCCTTAGCCATTTTCCTAAGCTTATCTCCCTCAACCAGCTGAGCATGAGTCATGAGCCTATATATATTCATTTTATCTAATAATATAGCATTCCTGCACTATGTCTTCACTAAGTCGGACACACCATACAGAAACTTAGACATTTGTGCCCTCGAATCAGATAACCATATGCGAAGCATACCTGGAGAGTTGGGTGAACTTGAGTACGTATGCTTGGACTGACATTGTACCTTGCCTCAAATTCATGAATTCTTGAGCCTCAACCTCCCTTAACTCTCATAGAAAAAATATGTCTAGAAAAGCTCCAGTAAAGCATTACCAAGTCACAGAAGCTGTATTCTCACCCTTATTTTCTTTTGACTGCATGAACCATATGTGAGCTACATCTTTGAGCTGGTAGGATGCCAACTTTACCCTATCATTCCCAGTTACCAGAATCACTCCAAAGATCTTTTTGACCTCATCAATGAAATTCTAGGGATCTTCTCCAACTTGCGACCCTAGAAACTCAAGTGCATTCATCCTAATAAAATCACAGACCCTAGACGCCACTGATCCACCACTAGTATTTGTAGGAACTGGAACTTGCTGATTGTTCTGGTTAGTCACACTCTAAGCCAAAAGCTGAATCGCATTCCGAAACTCTACATTTGAAACTTCCTAGGACTAGAGGGTTAGTCACACTCTGCATCTGTTCTGGTCGGCCGTCATTCGCCGACTGGAAGTTAGAAGCTGGGGGTTTGACCTATGACCCTGGACCACAGACCGTGGTCTGACCTACGGTCCGTAGGTACTGGCGTAGGTTGACCTTTAGCTAAATTCTTTTGGGAGTTTTGGGAGGGGATTGAAGGTGGCCAAGCACGGACCCTACCTACGGTCCGTGGGTCACCCTACGGTCTGTAGGTGGCACCCGTCAGTGGCACCTGCAACTTCTGAAATGACTGCTGGTTGGTATTTCTAGGATATGAGGTGTTAAATTTGTCTTCTTAGGATCTACCTCAATACCCTTACGGGAAACAATGCGACCAATAAAAGTCACATATCTTATTCAAAACTCACACTTGCTAAATTTTGCAAAGAGTTGTCGATCCTTGAGAACTTACATCACAATCCTCAAATGATTGGTATGCTCATCCTCACTCCTTGAGTAAATTAAGATATCATCGATAAACACAATCACAAACATACAAGGTATTGTCTAAACACCCTATTCATCAAATCCATAAATGCGGCTTGAGCAGTAGTCAAGCCAAATGACCTTACCAAAAACTCATAATGACATACCTAGTTCAAAATCTTTCTTCGGAATGTCATCCCTTCACCCTCAATTGGTGGTAACCCGAACGAAGGTCGATCTTTGAAAAGTAACTTGCTCTTTGCAGTTGATAAAAAAAATCATCAATCATTGGAAGTGGATATTTGTTCTTAATGGTAACCTTGTTCAATTGTCGGGTAGTCAATACACATACAATGTGAACCATGTGTCTTTCGAAAAAACAAAACTAGAGCACCCCATGGAGAGATACTCAGTCAGATAAAACCCTTATCAAATAAATATTTTGATTGTTCTTCTAACTCCTTAAGTTCTATCGGGGCCATATAATAAAGAGGGATACAAATAGGTTGCGTATCTGGGAGAAGGTCAATATCGAAATCTATTTCCCTTTCGAGAGGAACACTGAGTAAATCATCAGGAAACACTTCTGAAAACTCATCAACAACGGGGACCGACTCAAATATGGGGGTTTCATAATCCGTATCCCTAAACCAAAGAAGATAATATATGCAACCCTTAAAAATTACTTTCCTAGCTTTGAGACAGAGAAAAATTGACCCTTAGGAGTATAATTTACCCCTTTCCACTCTAGATGGGTTCATTTGGAAACTCAAACTTGACTACCTGAGTTCTACAATCAATAGAATCATAACATGAATGCAACCAATCCATACCAAGGATAACTTCAAAATCTAACATATCAAGCTCTACAAGATCAACATGAGTGACTCTATGGGATAAAGAGACGATACTATTTCTATAGAATCTCTTAGTCACAATAGATTCACCAACATGGGTAGAGATACAAAAAAGGTCTAACAAAACATCTGGAAGAATATCAAACCTCATAGCCACATATGGCATCACAAAAGACACAGTAGAACCAGGATCAATCAAAGCATAAACAACAAGATGGAAGACCGGTAACCACATTGGGAGAACCCTCTTGCTCATGATGAGTTTGGAGTGCATAAAATCTATTTTGCTTCTGACTTCCACTTAAACCTGATGAAGGGTAAGAATGAGCCCATCGATGATTATCTCCTTCATTCTTAGAAACTAAGGGAGAATTCCTTAGCTTATGATCCGTCTTGCCACAACCAAAGCATGCATTAGAACCAACTAGACATTTACTCTCATGCATTCTTCCACACCTAGCACAAGTAGACATTGAATATCCACCACCATTTCTTCCTTGAGGTTTAGGGTTAGACACCGTATCTTTGTTGAATTTATGAGGAGCATTATAGGAACCTTAACCAGAAAACCTTTGTTGAAACTTAGAACATCCTGTCCATCGGACCTCAAATATGTAAAGTCACCATCACTGGTCTTGGCCCTTTTTGCCTCCCTAGACTTTTTGTTAAGCTTTTCATCTTTTATTTGTTGAGCATTAACCATGAGGCGAGAAATGTATATATGATGGATGAGCATGGTGGTACGACATTCTTTAACCACCATCTCGGACACTCCCAAAACAAACTTACTCATCCTTGCCCTAGGATCAACAAGCATAGTAGGATCCTATTGACATAATTGTGTGAACTATAAAGCATACTCTTTCACACTCATGTTTCCTTGATGAAGGCTGATAAATTCTAGTACCTTTGCCTCCCTCATCTCAAGGAGAAAGATCCTATCAAGAAAATCAACCTCAAACTTTTCCCAATTAGGGGACCCACATCAATCCTCCTCTCTTCCTTCTATTGGTTGAACCACACTTAAGCAACACCCTTAAGTTGGTAAGGATCCAATTCCACCTTTTACACCGGCGTCACTCCCATGATTATCAAGACATTATACACCTCATCAATGAACACTTGAGGATCTTCCTAAACCTTAGAACCAAGAAACTCCAGAGGATTTATTCTAGTGAACTCTCTCACTCTAGTTGTCATTGTACCCATATTTGGGTTTACAGGGACCACAACCTCCCGATTGTTTTGAGCCATCATGGCTTGTGCCAACACTTGAATAGCAGCCCTAAATTCTGCATTAGTCACTTGCTCGGCAAAAGGGTCGATCAAAACTTGCAAAGCTTCTTGAGGATCTCGAGGAGCTTCTCGTTCTACATTCTCTCCCATATTCCTTCTAGCGTATGCCCTTCGAGTGGAAATATCCTAAAAAGTATCAAATCGAGATTAGGAGAGAGACATATAGAGTTAAACTCTATCCCACGATTTTAGAGTATTGAAAAAAGTGGAGCTTCCTAAACATCTTATAGCCTCTCATTCATAAGCGTGGCACACTTCACACTCACGAACAAGACTCTACTCGACGTGACTTATGAGACAACCTACGACATTTCTAATGTTGTGCTCTAAATACCAAGTTTGTCATGATCCAAAGTACACCCTATACGTGAGATGGAGTATATGACCCCGAAAAGCCATACACCAGTCACTTAGAATTTATCATACAAGATAATATAAACAAGAGAGTTTAAAAGTAGCATTTCCATATAAAAGAGTTTGACAAAAGTAGTGGAAGTCTAAACATATGTCTCAGAGCCATCTATAACATCAAACGGGTGATTGGAACATAACCCATACAACATTTGAAAAAAAAGACATGAAAGCAATA
The DNA here is from genome assembly GCA_029582725.1 of Solanum chiquidenum. Classification (NCBI taxonomy): domain Eukaryota; kingdom Viridiplantae; phylum Streptophyta; class Magnoliopsida; order Solanales; family Solanaceae; genus Solanum; species Solanum chiquidenum. The sequence continues at coordinate 65,484 of JAJOOS010006073.1, read as the reverse complement.
AAAGAGTCTCGATCCTCGGAACATGAGAACTCACCAATCTTCAATATCTATAAGAGATCACTAGCCACGAGTTTGAAAGGTAGGAGTGACGAACCCTATATTATTGAAATAATGTAGGTAAAAGTATGCGTTAGTACATAAAATGTACAAGTATGATAGCTATGCGTAAGAGTTATGAAATCATGCAAAGAGGGACTTTATATGTAATGGAATGACCAAGCTAATTATAAAACATGTTAGAAAACATAAGTCATAACCATGGTCAATGGAAGCTAAACATCTTCAAAACACATTCGAGATACTTTATAGAACGTAACCTTATTTTATTATTGTAGGAGATTTACTTTTAACCGTCATAGACCATGTGAGCTATGACATGGAATCTGGTGTCTATCCCACATCGAAAATAGATGTCCCTACTTGCCAAGGTAATAATCATAAACTTGTAGCCAAGGTGGATCCACTGGATAATATCTATCTAAGACAAATTAAACCTATGGTGACACATAGTTATGGTATATGGGTAATCGCCACTTGTCTGCTCGGTGCTAAGCATAAATCCCACGAAATAGTCATTAATATTACTTGTCATATTATCCATGGAAAAACACAATCAAATAGCCAATCCAAGCTAGAGTTTATTAGAATAATTCCTTAATCTTGATTCAACTTAGGTGAGAAAACCTTTCAACCTGATGAATTCTTTTTCGGAGAAAACCCTTTCACAATTATATTTTGAGAAATCCTTTCACAACAACAACATCAACTCTTACTCTCAAGAAACCTTAAATTGTTTCCATCAATTTCATTAAAAAATATGCATATCTTCATAAATACATCTTTCATAATTCAAAAGATTCACCTCATGATCAAAATATAGAACTCATGGATCATGCATGGGTTCATGTAAATTCAACTAAAATTTATGCAATTATCTCAGTTCATGCATAAAAAGACATAAAATAATCAATTAGATCACAATTGAAAAGATCCATAAGATTGAATAAAACCCTAAGTTCCATTGGAGATTCTAACTTGCAAAATTGGAGAATTTAGGAACCCTATGGAGGAAAGGACTCCATAGGTGAATACTATCATACCTTGATGTCAAAAGCAAACAATGAATGGTGAATTTGGAGACTTGATCTTGAAACCCTAGACTTCTTGTTCAAGCTTTAGACAGAGAAATTTCGGGGAAGGAATTGATCAACTTTTGAGAATTTAGGAGAATTAGTTCAATTGGGTAATTTGGGGGTCCAAAAAGTTTATATAGGGCCTAGGATAGAATGTAAAATGACATAGTATTTGATTAAAATTATTAGGAAAAGACCCAAGATCCCCTCTTAAAATAAGTGCCTTACCCCATCAACGGTTGGACCTACAGTCTGTAGATCCTTAGACAAACCGTACTGATAAATTGTCGATGGGTTATTGGGACCTTGAAATGGACCCACTTTTGATGGGTTCAATGTATGGTTCATAGGTCTACCTATGGCCCATACATGCCAACCGTAGAAACCAACTTTGAGCTTTAAAATTTTACAAAGTCTGGGGTGACTCTGGGGTGACCTATGAGACCTACCTATGACTTGTCGAAGGAATGACTGACCGTCCTATTGAACCTTCAAAAGGGTACTGGAACTTTGAATTTTAAAATTATTTTTCTCTACCACCTACGACTTCCATCTACAGCCCATAGGGCACCTACAGTCTGTAAGTGGAGGCCATAGACACAGACACCAACTCAAAAACTTAAATTTTCCTTCTTTCTAAAACCAGAGGTGTTACAGTTAGACAACCTGTTCCACACTTAGGTGAAAAGTTAAAGTTATTAAATTACTAGGTCGTGTAGACTAACATAATATAATAAATAATGGATGTTTCTTCATAATACGATGAGTAGGGTTTATAAAGAAAACACGCTTATTTAGATTTATATCTTTATGATTAGAGGATATCTAAATTGTGTACAAATGAAATCTGTCAAGTGTGTTATTAAATTATCTCAATGAATGAAAATTTGTTGAAGGAACTAGGTTCACTTAGATGCTCATATGTTATATCAAAATATATGCAGATGAATGTGATTCAGGGTCTTAAAAATAAAATTAATCAAGAAGCAAAGTGATTATGTCTTGAAGTATACAAAAGTATTTTGCAGCAATGTCACTTATACTAGAGAAGATGTGGAATATTTTTATATTGACAAAGTTGTATTCAACTAGAAATACATTTATGAAGAAGATTTTAGTTGAAGGACCCAACTCTCATTGGGATTATTTTGTAGTCACTGTTTTGACAAAGTTGATTAATGATAGGGCTTGTAGCCTATATTTTGTATTGAGGAAGATAAATTATATACTTTTTTTTTCATTCAAAATTTAATTTATCTTGTGATCATGTATACATACTCATGAATCACTAATTTGGTACTATAAAAATTTCTTTTTCAAAAAGAAATATTGATTTAATCTCTATTTAAGTCTAATCAAAGTATTAACTCACCTTTTATAGTTTTTTTATGGTATGGATAGTTCGAGTTTTCACCCTGCATTTGGAAATTCAAATACAATAACTGGTACTTTCATTTCCTCCACGTGTAGCAGCTTCCTTAAATTCCTCCACCAAATCTTGGCTATCCCTAACCAATTTCATGGGACTCTTTCACATTCGAGAATCTACATTTTCTACATTGCATCATCTAATTTTTCACGTCTTAACCCACTTATAAATTTCTATTCATAAATTTTCACTTTGTCATCTCTATAATATAGGTCCTAAAAATATGTGGAGTTCTCTATTTGGATGTGTATAATGTATTCTGAATTTTTTAATTATAGTATATAATTTTATCATCAGTCGGTGCTTAGAAAAGAGTAGGTAGATCCAATCACAAAGCTCTCTCCAATAAGCACTACTTGAAATTGCTTAGCCCTTAGTCATTAAGATGGACAATGCTTTTCAACTATTATTAAAAATAAAGTGTATAATATTTATTATTTATCGTGTATGTTATGTCAAAGCAAAATGAGAAATCAAAAAAAAAACTGGTGAATCATATAGACCATACAAGTTAAAAGTGATATCCATATAAAGGAACATCTTCCTCATACGTTCAAATCTTTGTTTATGTTGTTATGAGACATGCCACATTTCTTCATCAGACACGATAATATGAGAACTTTTTATATTTAATTATACCTTCTTCATTCTCCATAGGTGTAATCATGTCTTCTCAGTTTGTTACTTTCGCATATGAAGAAGAACTCAAGGATCACAGTAAAATCTTATAATGACTTGGTGATTGAAAATTAAAGATGATGTTTCAACATTATAGCTATATGTAGGAACATTCTAAAATAACATAATAAAATTGTGGAATTATGTTACTTTCTAAAATACTGAACTAACAGTATTTTGTAAATGTACAAAAAGTGAAGCTACAAAAAATGGAACTTAAATTAGTGTAGATCTACCACTAATCATGTGGTGGATTCAGAGTTCTCGTGTTCGGCTTTGAGGTAGTATTTGGTCTACTTTCTTGATCGAGCTTCTTAGATAATACCTAGTATAGATTTCATGTAATTTTGAATGGTATTTTCTGGGTATTTAACTTTTCTCGTGTTATTCCATCCTTTCTTGATTTTGTAGGAGCCTTAGGCTTATTATGGGTGTTGTAATCCTTAGTTTAGATTATGGCTTTGCTTGTGGTGTAGACGATCTTGCTTATCCTTGTTAGGATTGAATCGTGGTTGCCTCAGGCTAGACTGGATATTAGATTCTTTAGGTTGTGTTTTATCGCCTCATAATTATAGTTTTCTCCCTTTAGGGATTGTTTTGGGTCGTTCTCCTTGCATTGATGCTTGTGATCTTTGTGCCTCATTAGAGCCAAGGGTTGGTCCTAGTTTTGCTCAAATTGAGACTGGAGCAGTGTGATTGGGGTAGGGCGTCGTCCCTTGAGTTTGCTGCCCCTTTAATGATTTCAAATCTTTTATGGTCCCTTTGCTTGTTGATTAGCAATGCACATGTTGTATCCTTTTTGAGCTTATGATTATACTATTGGGCCCGAGGCTGTATGCGAGGAGAAGTTGGATCCCAGGTAGCATTTTCTGCTTTGGTAGTGTGGTTTTATTGGCTGTATAATTATTTGATATGAGGTGCCTTGTTTGAATGCTAGTGATGCCATAGATTGCATTATTTGCTCCTTCTCATGGATTTTGTGGTACAATCCAGCCCACACATTGATATATTTATTATTCATGATGAAATACTATTATACTTGGTTTTCATTCTAAACTCGTTTTAACGAGAGTCATACCACCTGAATCACTTGTCTTACTGATTTTGAAATTACAAAGCGTCAGGGACGTGCTCCTTTTTCTACTTCAGATATTATTGGTATCTAGGTTGTGCTCAGTTTTTACTTGACTAGTCAGCGCGTCGATGCCCTTTGTTGCATGCTTTTAGTCTTGCTGGTGACTGTAGGAGTTTACTGGCTGGGTAGGCGACTCCATTATTGATTAATTACTCACAGTTCGAGGCCGTTACTTCCGGTTTGAGATTGATGCTCATGGTTTGAGGTTGTTACTTCCAGTTCGAGAACGATGCTCATGGTTCAAGGCTGTTATCTCCGGTCCGAGGCAAATATTAATGGTTCGAAGCCGTTGTTCCAAGTTTGAGGCTAATGCTTTCTAATTTGAGGCCGTTACCTCTGGTAAGGGGTTTGGATTGCTACTCATGGTTCTGATGCTCATCCTTCATTCATATGTATTGTCTATCATGATTATACTTGTTTGTTGTTTGTGCCCTTTGGTTTATGGGGGCCGGTTGGGTTATGTGTACTCTTTGTACCTTTTGGGATTATGGGAGGTCTAGTGTTATTTGTAACAACTTGGAATCTAGTAGACTAAGCAAGGAGCTAGATGACAAGAGACAAGCCAATTTTTTGGAGCCTAGGCACCCTTCACGAGGACCCAGACGGGTCGTTAAGGGTACCACATGGAGTGATGCTACCCGTGGTGGCTCACAAAACCAAGCCAAGGGGACTTCCCTCCCACGAGCACCATGATGGCTCATGGTGGGCACTACGGAGCATGGTGTTGCTTGTGAAGTGGGAGGTAGTAGCCCCTCTGAGGCAGATCCTTCACACGAGCCACTTGACGGCTCGTGAGACCCAAGACGACTCGTAGGGTGTGAATATTTTGGGGAAGATTTTGCAGGCCACTGGTCCAAGGGAAATGATAGCCTAGATGGCTTGTGAACCCTTGGACGGCTCGTGAAGCTGGCCATGTGGCGGTTGTGTCAGCTGAAAGTTTGAGGGCAGTTGGGTGTTTTCCTAATTATTTTATATTGATACTATGTCGTTTTGCCCATGCTTAGGACCCCTATATAAATAATTTTAACCCCAAAACTTACCCATTCAAGTCATTCTATTATATTCACCAAAAGAAATTGGGTTCTTCCTCTTAAAAGTATTTCTCTCTCTAGAAACTTAAAGAAGAAGAAGGGTTGAAGCTAGGGTTCAAGGTCAAGTCTCCATTCTCCAATTGTTTGTGGGCTTTGATAGCAAGATATGATTGATTTTCATCCATGGAATCCTTGCATCCATGGAGCCCTTAAGTTCTCAAATTGAAAAGTAGAAATTCCCGAATTTGAGTTAGGGTTTTCTTCTAAGTTGTGGGTCTTTATGAATGTAAGTTCAATTGATTGAATTATGATTGATTATGCATGAATCGAGAGGATTCTATATTTTTTATGATGAAATCTCATGTACCCATGCTTAACCCCTATTTCTAAGATGAAATTGATGTAAATGGATTTTACTCTAAGAAAGGAGAATTTATGAATTTAGGTGCATTCTTATAGGATAAATAAGATGTGATATGTATTGCTTTGAGATTGAAGCATATGTGATGATTATGATATGAATTGCTTTGAGAGTGAAGCATATGTTGTGAATTGTTGATTATTGATGTTATTGTTGTGGAAGGGATTTCCCACATGATTTTCTTATGTATGAATGTGAAAGGCTTCCTCATATTGAATGATTTTAGGTTGAAAGGATTACTCACCTAAAGTGAATATAAGCATAGGAATTATGAGAATGATGAGGCTAGAGGCGATTACCCTTGACCTCTAATGAGAAGAATATGATGTGCTTACCCATATTCATTAGAGTCGGACTAGAGGCGAATACCCAGGATCCTAAGTAAAAGACATGAGGTGAGTACCCATGTCATATGATAGAAAGACATGAGGTGAGTGCCCATGTCACATGATGTAGGGACAATAGGCGACTACCCATGATCCCATAGCAAGATGGACAAGAGCCGACTACCCATGATCCTATAGTAGAAGGGACAATATGCGACTACCCATGATCCCAAGGTAGAAAGGCTAGAGGCGATTACCCATGATCCCAAGGTAGAAAGGCTAGAGGCGATTACCCATGTTCCCTTATAGTAAAACAAAAGGCGATTCCCCATGTCTTTAAAATATAAGCTAGGATATGATTTGATAGGTGATGATCTTGGATTGTTGCTTAAGTTTGCCTTCCATGATGAGTAAGACTAGTGGCGGTTACCCATGTCTTGACTAAGTATGAATTGAGGTTACTTCAAGAAGTACTCCTTATATGTGAAATGATCTATTATGTGCATTGATTATGCTTTATGGCTTATGTTGTCTAACTCTTATGTTATGTTTATGAAAGCTATTATATTTAGTACATTTTTGTACTAACGCGTACTCTTGCCTACATTTCTCATCCAAATGTACGGTCCAGCGTTCCTGATTCTCATCCCAATGTCTAGGATCCATACTAGAAGAAGAGTTGAAAATTGGTGAGTCCTCATTCATCCTAGGATTTTCCAACTACTTTCCTTATGTTTTTTTCATTTAAGTTTTGAACAATTTTGTAAGGATTGTGTCCCAAGATTCTATTGTAGACTTCTGCATTGCAATTAAATACTTTGGTTATGTTGAAAATGTTTTAAGTCTTATCTATTTATATTATCTTGACTATAAAAGCTAAGTGGTTTATATGGGGCCTCTCAAGGTCTTCTATGCCATGTTACATCTAGGGGGTGCCCCTAGGTCATGAAAAACTTTGTAATCAGAGCACAAGGTTTAGAAAGGTTCTAGGATGTCTCAAAACCATGTCAAGTAGAGTCTTGTTAATGAGTGTGAAGCGCACCACATTTATGAATAAAAGGCTACAAGATGCTTAGGAAACTTCACTTCTTCATTACTCTAAGTCGTGCGATAGAGTTTAACTCTATAAGGTCTCTCTCCTAATCCTTACCCGATGGTCTATAAGATATGACTACTCGAAGAGCTTTTGCTAGAAGGAATGGAGGAGAAGATGTTTGTCAAGAAGCTCCTACTCAAGCTCCTCAAGCTCTGTTTGACCCTTTGGCCGAGAAAGTGACTATTGGAGAGCTTAGGACTGATTTTAAAGTTTTGTCTTAAGACGTGACGGCCCAAGCCAATAGGGAGGTTGTGGTCCCTGTGAACCCAAATATGGGTACGGTGGCATCTAGAGTCAGGGACTCCACTAGGATGAATCCTCTAGAATTCTATCGTTCTAAGGTTGAGAAAGATCCTCAAAAGCTCATTGAAGAGGTTTACAAGGTGTTGACTATTATGGGAGTGATGCCGGTGGAAAAGGCGTAATTGACGGCTTATCAACTTAAGGGCGGTTCTCAAATTTTGTTCAATCAATGAAAGGAAACAAGACCGGAAGATACGGTTCCCTTATATTGGGAAAGGTTCAAGTCTGCTTTCCTTGATAGGTTCTTTCCTCTTGAGATGAGAGAGGCAAAAGTGCTTGAGTTTATCAATCTCCGACATGGGAACATGAGAGTGAAAGAATATGCTTTGAGCTTCATGATGTGTCCACGATTTAGACTCATTGAGGGCTTGATTTTAATAGAATTAGTATCCTCAAATGCATATTTTATCTCAATAATTGATTTAAATACTTGAATTTCAGGTATTTGAACTTAGGGACAAAGTATGGACACTATGGAGCAAAAAGGAACAAGGCTGCCAAAAGAGCAAAGGAAAGAAGGCATGAGGATTGCCTAAACCATTGGGTGATTCACCGAATGGCGTTGGTCTCACCCAATGTTCTAGTGTGCCAAGCCCTGAAGGGCACAATCAAACAAGCAATAGAAAGGAGAATTTGGCGAGTCGCCGAACGATTCCGCGATGCAATGCTTTATCGACCAAAGTTACAAAGCTTGAAGTGCTGAAGGCCAAAGCTAAATAGTGAGAGAAATGACCAAAGGGCGGATCACCGAGTGGATCAGTGATCCCGACTAATTGCGCCAAGTGGTCCCTTGCAACACACTTTTTGACAACTATAAATACCTATTTGAATTTTTAGTTTTAAGATTGAAGTTTTACATTTCAGAGATGAATTTTTAGAATTATTCAGTTTTAGAACTTAGTTTTTTTGGAGACAATTTCCTTAGCTTTTTAAGATTCAAAGACTTCCAATTCCAAGCAATTGGAAGTGGGTGTTGAAGATTCTTCATCATAGACTTGTTTCAAGTGAATATAAATTGGACCCAGTTGATTATCATGCAATTTGGTATCGCTTTCTTTACTTTTACTATGTCTAGCTTAAACTCCAATTCTTGGGGTGTGATTTGTGAATATGGGTTGAATTTACTGCTGGGTATTGTTAATTGATTATGTATTCGCTGTTTAGAGGTGATTTCGTTCAATAGTTGTGTTTGACTTAAATTGGGTTGTAGTTGCAAATACAATTTTATCTTCATGTTTTTGACTTGCTCGAGAGAGAAGTTTTAAAACCAAAACTATTGAATCGATAGTTGGTGGTTATTGGGTTGTCGTGGGTTCAACTCGAGAGAGTGAATCCTAAACCCTCTCCCACACATTTAGCTGGAGAGAATGAATGGATTAAGCTGAAGGCTGTGCTTCATTGCCACTTATCGGTGTTCGAGAGAAACCAATTTGAGTCGAGGTAAATTGTTTTTTAAGAAAATTTACCCCCACTAAAGTCTAGCCTAATTACCAATTTGCAGTGAGTTACTATCACTAGCATTTACCCGGTTGTGTATTTTAGTCCATATTCCTATCACATCCCAAGAATCCCGTCTCCATATTTGCATTTTCATTTTAGTTGTCATTTTAGTTGATAATTGCTTACAAAACCCTCTTTGATAATTGACACTTGTGTCACCTTTTTAATCTATCATGTTTTTACTCGTTAATGTCTATAGCTATAATTAACTTGATCACATTTTTGCTTTTCTATTGATTCTCAATTACGAACCACTCAATTAAATTGGAAGTAGTGTCCTGATATGTGAAATCAACTCAATTGTCAAGATATGTTCCCTCTATAGTTGCCAACTCTAGGGCAAGTATGAGGAAGTTCATTTTGGGTGTGTCCGAATTGGTGGTGAAAGAATGCCGTAACACTATGCTTGCCCATAACATGGATATTTCTCATCTCATGGTTCATGCCCAACAGATTGAAGAGGAGAAACTTAAGGAAAGGTCTAGGGAGACAAAGAGGACTAAAACTGGTGATGGTAGTTTCTCTCATGCAAGGTCCGATGGACATGGTCTTCTTAGGTTTCGACAAAGGTTTTCTGCTCAAGGTTCCTCCAATGCTCCTAAGTTCAACAAAGATAGGGTGTCTAACCCTAAACCTCAAGGAGGTGGTAGTGGGTTTCTATTGACTACTTGTGCTAAGTGTGGAAGAAAGCATGAAGGTAAATGTCTAGTGGGTTCCAATGCTTGTTTTGGGTGTGGTAAGATGGACCACAAGATAAGAGATTGTCCTTTAGTTGCTAGGAATGAAAGAGATAATCGTCGTAGGGCTCAACCCTATCCTTCATTCGATCCAGGTGGTTCGGGTTCTAATGCTCCCAAACAAAATAAATTTGATGCACTTCAGACTTGTGGTGAATACGAGGGTTCTCCTGATGTGGTTACCAGTATGTTGAAAGTCTTTCAACTTGATGTTTATGCTTTACTTGATCCCGATGCTACCTTTTTTTGTGATGCCATATGTGGCTATGAGGTTTGATGTGCTTCCTGATGAGTTGTTAGATCCCTTTTATGTCTCTACCCCTGTTGGTGATTCTATTATGTCTAAGAGGGTCTATAGAAAGTGTCCTGTTTCCTTGTCCCATAGAGTTACTCTTTTTGATTTGGTAGAACTTGATATGCTAGATTTTGATGTTATCCTTGGTATGGATTGAATGCACTCTTTTTATGCTTCTATTGATTGTAGAACCCATGTAGTCGAGTTTCAATTTCTAAATGAGCTTATCCTAGAGTGAAAGGGGAAAAATTCTATTCCTAAGGGTCAGTTTGTTTCCTATCTTAAAGCTCGAAGGATGATTTCTAAGGGTTTCATGTACCATCTAGTTAGGGTGAGGGATATGGATTCCGAAACCCCTACTGTCGCGTCAGTTCCCGTTGTTATTGAGTTTCCAGAAGTGTTCCCAAATGATCTATTCGATATTCCTCCAGAAAGGGAGATAGACTTCGGTATTAACCTTCTCCCAGATACGCAACCTATTTATATTCCTCCTTACCAAATAGCTCTGGTAGTACTTAAAGAATTAAAGGAGCAATTGAAAGATTTGTTGGATAAGGGTTTGATCCGAACGATTATCTCTCCATGGGGTGCTCCATTTTTGTTTGTTAAAAAGAAAGATGGTTCACTTCATATGTGTATTGACTACTGACAATTGAATAAGGTGACCATTAAGAATAAGTATCCTCTTCCAAGGATAGATGATCTATTTAACCAAATCAAAGGAGTGAGTTACTTTTCCAAGATTGACCTTAGGTCAGCTTATCACCAATTGAGAGTGAGGGAAGATGATATTATGAAAATGCCTTTTAGAACCCAGTATGGTCATGATGAGTTTTTGGTGATATCGTTTGGTTTGACTAATGCTCCGTAGGCATTTATGGATTTAATGAATAGGGTGTTTAGACAATACCTTGATATGTTCATAATTGTATTCGTTGATGATATATTGATTTATTCGAGAAGTAAGGATGGTCAGATCAATCATTTGAGGATTGTGTTGCAAATTCTCAAGGACCAACAACTTTTTGAAAAGTTTAGCAAGTGTGAGTTTCTGCTAAGGTTCGTGGCTTTTCTTGGCCATATTGTTTCAAGTAAGGGTATTGAAGAAGAATGATGTGGTCAAAAGTTGGCCTAGACTTTTATCCTCTTCGGATATTAGAAGTTTCTTGGGTTTAGCTGGTTACCACAAAAGGTTTGTTGAGGGGTTTTCTTTGATAGCCTCTCCATTGACAGCTTTGACTCAAAAGAAGGCCAAGTTCCTATGGTCCGAAGCATGTGAGAAAAGTTTTTAGCAATTAAAGGACAGATTCAGTTCTGCTCCGTTGTTGACTTTACCGGAAGGGATGGATGGCTTTGCTTTTTATTTTGATGCCTCGAGAATTGGGTTAGGATGTGTACTTATGAAAAATTAGAAGGTTATTGCCGATGCTTCAAGGCAACTTAAGGTTCATGAGAAGAATTATCCTACCCATGATCTTGAATTAGCTGCGGTGGTTTTTGCCTTAAAGATTTGAAGGCACTATTTGTATGGTGTTCATGTGGATGTTTTCACCGACCATAAGAGTTTGCAATATATGTTAACTCAGAAAGATCTTAATCTTCGCCAAAGAAGGTGGCTTGAATTACTTAAGGATTATGATATGAGTGTTCTCTATCCCCTAGGTAAGGCAAATGTGGTGGCGAATGCTCTTAGTCGACTATCAATGGGTAGTGTTGCCCATATAGAAGAGGGTAAAAGAGAATTGGTACGAGATGTACATAGATTGGCCCAATTGGGTGTTTGATTAATGGACTCCAACAAGGGTAGGTTGTGGTTCAAAAGGGTTTATAATCGTCTTTTGTTACAGATGTGAAAGCCAAGCAATGTCTTGATCCGACCTTAGTAGAATTGAAAGAAACGATTCTTAGAAAGTCCATTAAGGCTTTCTCCCAAGGGGTAGATGGTGTACTTCGTTATCAGGGTCGTTTGTGTGTCCCCAATGTTGATGACTTAAGGGAACATATTTTATCAGAAGCCCATAGTTCATGATATTCCATTCACCTAGGACCCACCAAGATGTATCGTGACTTGTGGGAGATTTATTGGTGGAATGGGATGAAGAATGATATTGCGGAATTTATTGGCTAAGTGTCCTAATGGTCAACAAGTGAAAGTTGAACATCAGAAACCGGGAGGTTTGTCAAAAGGCATTAGTATTCCTACTTGGAAATGGGAATATTTCAATATGGACTTCATAGTTGGGTTGCCTCGTACTTGATGAGAATATGATATGATTTGGGTTATAGTAGAACGAATGACAAAATCGACTCATTTCATTCCCATCAAAGTTTCTTATACGGCGGAAAATTATGCTAAGTTGTATTTGAGGGAAATGGTAAGGTTGCATGGAGTTCCCTTGTCCATTATCTCCGATCGAGGTACTCAGCTCACTTATATATTTTTGAAATCTTTCCAAAAGGGTCTAGGTACTCGTATTAATCTTAGCACGACTTTTCATCCAAAAACTGATAGGCAAGTGGAGCGTACTATGCAAACTTTGGAAGATATGATGAGAGCATGTGTCATTGATTTGAAGGGTAATTGGGATGACCATTTGCCATTGATTGAGTTTGCTTATAACAATAGGGTATTGGTATGACTCCATTTGAGGGTATTTATGGTAGGAGGTGTAGATCTCCTATAGGTTGGTTTGAGGTGGGTGAAGTTTCCTTGATAGTACCCGAGTTAGTTCATAAGGCTATGGGAAAAGTCTGACTTATTAGAGAAAGGTTGAGAACAACCCAAAGTCGACAAAAGTCCTATGCCGATGTTAGAAGAAGAGATCTTGAGTTTGAGGTAAATGATTGGGTCTACTTGAAAATATCACCATGAAGGATGTAATGAGATTTGGGAAGAAAGGGAAGCTTAGTCCCTATTATGTGGGTCCATATCAGATTTTGAGGCGTGTTGGTAAGGTTGCTTATGAGCTTGAGTTGCCTTATGATTTGGCATCGATGCATCCGGTTTTCTATGTTTCTATGTTAAAGAAATGTGTTGGAGATTCGACATCTATAGTTCCCTTAGAAGGTTTGGGAGTTAAGGAGAATCTGTCTTATGAAGTAGTTTCGGTTAAGAATTTAGATCGGCAAGTGAAGAAGTTGAGAAACAAAGAAGTTGCTTCCGTGAAAGTGTTGTGGAGGAATCAATTAGTTGAGGGTGATACATGAGAGGCCGAGGCCGAGGCCGATATGATGTCCCAATATCCTCATCTTTTTCCTTCTATTCCTATTCTAGCTTGAAGTAATGAGTTCCTCATGGTTTACTCTTTGTTTTGGTGTCATGTGTTTTAGATGATTTCCATGATTCCTCATTTTGTGCATGTTCATGAAAAGATTAAGTTTTGAGAAAATGAGTCAATTTGATTGATTTCTACATGTTTATGTGCTATGAGTATGAATTTCATATAGACTTCATGAGATGATGTTGAGCACACTTCTAGCTTGGAGACGACATTTCCTCATCGGATATGAGAAATCTTGAAAGTTCATGCATATTGGGCTGCTAGGTCCAGTTCCTTTCTTTCTTATGATTCTTTGAGTATGTCTAGCTTGGAGTCGATGTTTCCTCCTCGGATATGTGAATTTATGTGATTGCATGCATGCTGGGGTGCTAGTTTTGAGTCTTTCTTTCATAAGATGATTAGAATCCCATTCGAGGACGAATATTTCCAAGGGGGAGATAATGTAACACCTAAGAATCTAGTAGACTAAGCAAGGAGCTAGGTGACAAGTCACAATCCAATTTTTTGGAGCCTGGGTACCCTTCACGAGGGCCCACATGGCTTTGAAGGGCACCACGTGGCATGATGTTGCCCGTGTTGGCTCAAAAATCCAAGACAAGGAGGCTTTCCTCCCACGAGCACCATGATGGCTCGTGGTGGTCACCACAGAGCATGGTGTTTCTCGTGAAAAGGGAGGCATTAGCCCTTCTTAGGCAGACCCTCCACACGAGCCTCTTGACGGCTCGTGGAAGGGGTCATGTGGTGTGAGAGTTTTGGGGAAGATTTTGCAAGCCACTTGTCCAAGGGCCATGGCAGCCTAGATGGCTTGTGAACCCTTGGACGGCTCGTGAAGCTGGCCGTGTAGGGGTTGCGTCAGTTGAAAGTTTGAGGGCAGTTGGGTGTTTTCCTAATTATTTAATATTGATACTATGTCGTTTTACCCATACCTAGGACCCATATATAAGTGAGTTTAACCCCAAAACTTACCTATGCCTAGGACCCCCAAGATTTTTGTATTAATTAATCAAATCTCAAGGAGTAAGTATGTAGCTTTCCTTAACCATCAAGTACAATTTTAAGGATACAATCATTAAATGGGTATGAATAGCTAAGAATTATTAGGAACATTCACCAAGTCTAATATTATCCAATGTCATACAGAGATCATCACTCTCATTATAATCATAAATGCATTCAATCCATAAAAACTATAACATATATTATCACTCTTTACTACTGCAATTATTTTTGTTCTTTTACCGATACGACTCGACAACACATATAGTACTAGGAGTAAATATATCGATGAAGCCCTAGGATTTAGAGTCTAGATACGATGCAAGGGCTCTTGTAAACCCTGAAACATCAATAGTACTGCTAGTGGTGGCTGATGGACTCAAGGAAACCTTAAAAGTCCCCTCAACAACATGTGGTATAGTAGTAAGAGTTTCAGACTTCATTATAACATGAATTCCAATAATAAGCCCTACCTCTGATGGCACTAAGCTTGAAGAAGCTCCTCCTGCACGAGCTCTCAGCTCATCTAACCTCAACTCCTCATCAACCTTGGAACTTATGTGATTATCCAATATATATTCCCACTCCTGGTCTCTCTTCATGTGCTTTCTCTTCTGTAATTTATTCCTCTCCTTATCTTTCTCACAAGGGTCCTTTCCCGACGCTTTAGGGAGCTCACTCCATAAGGCAATAGATGAATCTTCCCCCTCCAATTCCTCAATATCTTTAATTGGGAACACCTTTGTTGTCATCTCTATAGATCTGTGAGCTCAAAATCCCAAAGGTAAAAAGACGATTATACAAGAGCACTTAATGCAGAATCTCCTAAGTTCACATGTATTGCATTATTTCCCAAGTTCACCTGTTGATGTCCATATAAATCTTCATTTTATTTTTTTCTCTTTATTTTTGGCCATAAAAGTTTTGCAAAATTATAAGAATTAAATAGGAAAGGGCAATTAACGTGAAAACAACAATAATATTACAATTATATAGAGAAACTTTATATTTTATTGTGACTTCCTTAACTTTTCTATGATGACCACTAAGTCATTTTCCCTTTTTTGATCTTTTAAGCATTTAAAGCTTTCCTATAGAGACCTCAGGTCATTTATGACTTGCTGGGACTGACACTTTTCTTAACGGGCCGTTCATTTAGGTTTTGTGCAAATGTCTATGATTTGAAGCGTTTGAAACTTGAACGGTTGAATTTGGTCTAAAGTATAGGAAGATGTCCTCAGAATGCAATTCTGATGATTTCATCCGTTCCAGAAGGAATGAGATTAGGTCCAAATTGGTGTAACCCTCCTCTTCCCAAGTACCTCCTCCGAGATTCCTCTCAGTTATTGATCCAAGAACCTTCAATAAACTCAAGGCTGCTAGAGAGAAGACTATTCTTGATGAGAGACAACTCTCCACAAATGAAGTCTTGAACGATTACCCATCTATCTGGGACACTATTCAATTCCATAAGTTTGAGGGGTTCATAAAGTCAAAAACCCTCTATATTGCTTCTTTGGTGCTAGAGTTCAGCATTGCCTAAGTTCAGGCCCTCCAAAATAAGTGGAAATATACAGTTTTGAAGTCGCTTGAAGAAGTGGAGGTACGCAATAAGAATGTACAATGCAATGCTGGGAAAATTAACACTGCACTGGGGGTACTTGAAATTTCAATCAGATTTGTATTCACTCCATATGCGACATGACTTAGACTTCTTAAAAAAGTAGTTGGCTCCCTTGATTTCTGATTCTTCCCTCCTGGATGGCCGATGGTGCTCAGATCAAGAAGAAGGATTTGAATGTGGTAGCGCAATATTAGGTTGGCTTCATCAACAATAATATTATACCCTCGCAAAATGAGTCGATCCTTCACCATCCAAATGTGGTCTTGCTGGGTACAATCAATTATAGGGAGACCATTCATATGGGTGAGATTACAGCTTATGAGATATTGATGGGGGATAGGAAGGAGCAGACCTCTCTCTCATTTCCAATACTGATTACACAACTCTGTGAAAGGGCAAGAGTCCTTATAGGGTAGCTATAGATGAGGGGGTCACCCCGAATTCTTCCAGCGATAGGATTGAGGCTTGGTGCTTTTGGGATGATGCGGCTCAGAGGAAGACGCCACCACTATACATAACGCCCGTGGTTGATTCGATCATACTAGCAGCTGAGGCTAGCACACCTTCTCCTTCTGTGGAGCAAGCATGTATATTATCCTATTCTTCTATGCCTTATACATTTACTACTTATGTATCTGCTACTACTTCTGCTGTGAGACCTGCCTCCACTCCTATCACCCATCCCATATTGACCCAGGCTATGATTTATCACATGGACACCCTTGGCCATTTGGAGGATGTTAGAGCCGCACGGGTTGAGACAAACATGTTTGGGATCATTAATAGGGCTATTGAGATAGCCTTGGCTCAGTTTATAGACAACGTGAGTTTGTGTGAGAGGTTGTTAAAGCGACATTGTGTGATGTGTGATAACCTCACTGCGAGACTTGAGGCCCAAGAGAATGCCAAGGGTAGTTCTGGTGCATTAGACATGATGAGAGAGAAACTTTCTACCTTGTGAGTGGAAGTGACTCAGTTGCAGTCTGTACATATTTCTATGCTATGGGGTGAGGTTTGTCTACAAGATGCACCTGCCTCTATGCCACCCTAGATGCCAGTAGTGAGCCTCTTCACAGTGAGCAACCTAAGACAGTTGTGAGTGTTGTCGTTGATGTTGATGATGATCTTGAGAGGGCCGAGGATATGGATGAGGAGGAGTTAAGGAGCGAGGAGCATGGGATTACACATACTCTTACCTAGATACAGGAGACCGAGAAAGTCATTTTTCAAGTGGCCCTAGAGAGATCCCTTTGGGAGACTTCAGAGGTTGGTCCTAGTGGTGTCTCTTTAGACTCCACTATCCCTTCGAGTATTGGGACAAGCATTGATGCCTCAGATGAGTCTTCGCTGGTGCCTTCACTGATCGATTATCGAGCATTAAGGCCCCTTTTGAGGCTTCCCAACACAAGACTCCAGATGAGAGAGATCCATTGTCCTAGCTTTTCAAGGGGACTCTTTTATCTCAGCCTCCTGTACTTTTCTTAATATCGCACTACAGACACTACTTGTTTATTTTATGTGGTGTGAGCACCTTCGAGCCAATATTCCCCTTCTTGACTGTACTTTGTTATTTTGAGTTTTGGATGATTGTATTACTTTACTATTGTTTATATTGTAGTGTTTCTTTTGGTTGAGTGCATCTCTAGTATGCATTTTGTTCTCTCTTAACAACCCCCCATGAGTTTTGAAAATCATGAAATATTTGAAGGTTTCATTGATAATGATTTGAGAAACGATTGCGTTGAATATCGATGTCTTGAATAGTACTCATTATAAGCATGATGTAGAGTGTTGGTGATGTGAGAATGAACTCGATATGGTTGCACTTTTGAGCGATCTCTTAGAGCCTTTTGTTGACTAGTTGTGCTTTGATATGAGCCTTGCAATGAAAATCAAACATAGACTTTTGTCTTTTTGGGATGTGCTTGATTAACATTTCAAGGACACTTCTTCCAATTCTAAGTGTCAACGATCGTTAGTCAGTATAATAACCAAACTAAATAAGTTGGGGTCGAATCCCACAGGGAGAGGTACATGTTTAAGATTCAATCGATAAGTCCGAACATGTTCGAATCAGTCATAGGAATAGACATTATCGAATAAAAACATAATTCAAATTCGGGGGTGATACGAATGTCAAATAAAGGGGTTTTTGGTTTTAACTATCAGCTACAACAACAACAAATAATATGAAAATAACAATAGGGAAACGGGTTCTTGGGATGTGATTCGATTACGGGCTGTTATAGACAAACGGGTAGTTGCAACTATTAGAAAACAACTGTAAATTAGTGAATAAGCTAGACTATAGAGGAGGTAAACTTTCTCTCAAACAGTTTACCTCGAAACAAGTCGATTTCTCTCGAACATCGACAAGCATGCAAATTAAGAACAACCTACACTCTAGTCCATTCACTCTCTCGAGCTGAATGTGTGGAAAAGGGCTTAGCATTCGCTCTCTCGAGCTGAACCCATGACAACCCAATACCCACAGACTATCAATCAATAATCTTGGTTTTAAAACCTCTCTCTCGAGCAAGCCAAAAACACGAAGGTAGAAATGCATTTGCAACTACAATTCTTTAATTTAAACCAATATTACTGATTGAAATCACTTCTAAATAGCAATTACACTAACAATTAGCAACACCCATTAGCTAAATCATCCCATAATCACATAATTACATAATTACATAATCACACCCCAAGAATTGGGGTTTTAGCTAGACATCATACAAAGATTAGAAATCGTTACCAAATTGTATTTCCATCAACTTGGTACGATTAATTTCGTCTTTACAAAGGTCCAAATTGAAGAATCTCGAAGACCCACTTTCTATTTCTCAGAGGTGAGAAGATTCAATTCTTCAAAGCTAAGAAAAACTTGTCTCTCAGTTCAAAACTCAAAATTTTAAGATAAAAGATTGTTCAGGATAAAAATTCATATCTACCTGAATGTTTGAAAATGTATTTATAGTAACCCAAAATATGTTGCGAAGGTCCATTCGGCGTAGTAAGTCGGGTTCGCCAATCAGCTCGGCGATTCGCCCTTTGGCCCATTTCATCGCCTTCTTGCTTTGGCCTTCAGCATCCTCAAGATCTGTAACTTTGGGCGATCTAACACTATATCGCGGAACCACTCGGTGATTCGCCGAGTGCTCCTTTCTCTCGCCAACTTGATTTCCTCCTTCAGGGCTTGGCACACTGGAACTTTAGGTGAGGTAATGGCCATTCGGCGACTCGCCAAATGGACTAAGCGATCACCAAACACTCTTTTCTTCCTTCGTTTAGCTCGCTTCATTCCTTTTTGCAAATTAGTGTCCTTGCTTTGTTCCTCAATCCAAATACCTGGAAATCAAGGATTTTACATCAGTTATTGGGATAAAATAAGCATTTGAGGACACTAAATCTATGCAAATAATGCCCCAAATGAGTCCAAATCTTGGACTCATCAACACCCCCAACTTAAAATTTTGCTTGTCCTCAAGTAAAACTCAAGTTCAGCAGTTCAAAAAGGATGTCTCAAACAGTGCTACACAAGACTTAATCATGAATGCACACAACATGACTCAACTTACTTCTGAAAGGATCAATTGTGCACTCAAAGATTCAAGTTGTGACTCACCAATATCAAAGATTCTCAAGCTCACAATACTTGCTTCAAATGCAAGTTCAAACTCAACAAAGGTACTCAAATGCCCTCACGCAAAGATGATTCCATATTCACACACGATGATTCAACTATTTATAGCTCTGAAATAAAAAACAACTCTCACACTCAAAAATATGAACACATGCATGACTTCACCCATAGGTTTGCCCTTGTTTTCTAGCCATCATTTGTTTCAGCTCACTCAAGATAAAAGAGGTGTTTTCAAGGCTTGTAATGGGGCTGAGTGTAAAGGTATGGTCATTTAGGCTCAGTGGCTGCTATCATCATGAAATATGGTGTGAACAACACTTTCTTTCCTTTTGTTCATCATTCTCATTCAATCTCACAATTCACCCCATTATTAACTTTCCATGGAACACTGGACACCCCATTTTCTTTTGCACTTTCAAAACTTTATTTCAGAACTTTTTCGTTTTTTTTATTTTTAATTCATCTTTTCTTTTTCTCTTTTTTTGTTTTTTTTGTATGGAGGGGTTCCATCTTTATCAAAACCATGGATCAAGGGGGATTCTTTTGCATTTCATGATTTACCTTCTCTTTCCACCACACTCCAACTAAGGACTTTTGCCTACGTTGGCTATTCAAACAAACCACAATTCATGAGGATTATGGGTGAAGGGATAAAGAGAGGTCTCATTTGCATCAAGTTTTTCCAAAGAAAAAGGACAAGGCTCAAAGGGGTTAAACATAGTTAACACACTCACAAGGTTGGCCACAAAAGAGGTATAATGTCAAACCGTTTCACTCTTTAAATTTTTTGCCTAAGATCATTTCAAGAGCTTGCATCACTTAGTCAATCGGACCAACGGGACAAATTCTAGGTGTCATCACACATATTTCACGGTAAGCTCATCACACAAGGCATTGACACCAATGTCAAACAAGACTTCACATTTTCGCTAGTGTGCAATGTTCGTCACAAGAGACTCAATTTGATAATCGGCTAGTTACAACGAGATGCAAAGAGTTCACATATTGTCTATGGAACTTCATTTGGCCTCATCGTAGCCGCACATTTATGTTTCTTTGATTGAGAGCACTATTAAAGTCATCGGTATTGATCACAACCGACACTCAAATTTGTACAAGAACAATTACAATTAAATACACAATTACAAAGGGTGGCAATTTTTTTAGAAGGGTCCAAAAACCATTTTTAGAAGGGTCCTAAAACCATTTCAATTAAAACAAGGAGCCACAAGCTCAAGCATCCATAAAACAATATTAAAAACATTAATTTCAGCACAAAACCCAATGTATAAACAAAATACTGATCACAAGAAGTGGGTATGTAAATACCTCACCCCACCAGAAACAAAAAGCCATTTGTCCTCAAATGCAATAAACACAAAATATCCAAAAAAATTTATAAAAATGATAGAGAGGGAGGTAAAGAGAAGTCCTGTATAAAGAGTCACTCCATATGTCAGGGAATCAATGCCCAGTGCATCACTGATCTTGGACATCAGTGCTTGGAGTTACCTCAACAGTGCCAGATCCACTAGAGGCTGCCATGGACGTCTCTGTCAGCGATGTCTGGATCACCGACTGTACAATCGTCTCCTCCAGATCCGGCAGGTCTCCATATATGCTCTTCTCCCACACCTCTATCTGCTCCTCGTCGGGCTCTGCTTCCGACTCATCAGCTGCTATGCCATCCCGCTATATGTCTTCGGTGGTGGCCGAAGGAATCTCAGAAGTCGCTGGTGCATCCACATCATCCACTGCCTCCAATAGTAAAGTAAAGTGTGTGGACTTCAAGTAGTCCATATCCTTCCGCAAATATGCAACCTTAGCTTTCAAAGCCGTCACCTTTGAAGTTTCCCCCTGTCTACTCTCACAAGCCTCAACTCTCATAGTGAGAGTGTCAATAGATGCTCGTAAGGGGGTCAGTGTATCTAGGATAACACTCTCGATCATCCATGGGACTGTCGCCTCTAATCGGGTAGCTTTCACATCAGCTGAATGGTCCAGTGCCCCATCTTTAGGATCAAAGCCTAAGTGATCCTAGCGGGGGCTGTGAAGAGGTGGAAGTACTAGGTGCCTGGGAGGAAGAAGTGGGAGAAGACGTACCTGAAGGCCCGGGGGCTGGAGTAGGCAAAGATGCCTCTGCAGGTATAGAGTCAATGTCCTCCTTCGAAGATGTATCCATCGAGCTGCTCTCCTCCTGTCGGCCTCCTCTCGAGTGTACTCAACCTGTATATGCCGAATATCAGTGAAGGATGAAGGAGTAACCTTAATATCTCTCATCGCATCTCGATGAACTCCAGCACGCCGACACAACTCTGTAATCAACACTGTGAAGAGAAGGGATGTCTGTCTTTTCTTGTCCCTCATGGCCATATCCTGCTATATGATAAGCCCCATGTCAATGATCTTCTTAGAGGTAGTCCGCCTTAGGATGGCAGAGAATGGACTCATTTTGGGATGGCATAATGGAGCTGCTGATGAATCCAAACCAATATCGCGCAGCTACACTCAAGTCTTTCTTCTCGATCGGGACTCCTGCCTCAATCCACCTTGGAGTGGTGTCTAAGATTAGGGGAGCTAACCAGCCCTTGAGATCATCTAATGATGCTATAGTGGTAGCCAGATTGGGGTAGTCGAAGTCTGACCCTTTGTCAAATACTGCGCTGATGTGATCACGGCTACAGTGCACTATTGTCCCCCGTACCATGATGGAACCCATTGGTCTGAAGGTACTGGCCTTATTTTTGTTCTTAGGAACCAGGTCACCCCATACACCGAGTAAAACTCCCAGACCCAAGTAGAAATATAGGGACCCAGGGGCCTGGTAAACTCCTTAAACCGATGATACTGGAGTGTCTCCCTCAACCCAGAGTATCTGCCCTCAAGGTCCTCTATTCTCCTCCAGAATAGTTCGTAACCCATCAGTTTTTAATCTAGTAAGTAGCCAGGGAGAAGGGACCACTGGTGGCACTGGAGCCACAGGAGGTGCCGGAGGTGGCACTGTATCTGCTGCTGGGGTGGATACTGGAGCTCTAGAGAAGTCAGGGCGAAACCTAGCTCGGATCTCCGCTCGCTTAGACTGTAATGGTTGGTCATCCTCCTGCTGTGATAATACAACTTAGGAGTCAAAGGACTCTCCATCACTGCTGGAGTTATGCTTCAGAGTCTCAGATACAGGCTTCTTGTATTTGCCTTTTCCTCCCTTTGGAGGATCTTTCCTTCCCTTTTTAGGAGGATTGGCTACCCCTTCATTTATCACCATGCCCCGTGTTCTTTTACGAGGCGGCTTGTCAAGATTGGTTCTAGCCATGTTTGCAAAAACATCAGAGAAAAAGTTAGAAATAAGTCAAGCAAAAGCACATAAATCATATTGTAGACAGACTCGCCGAACCAGTCGGGGAGTTGCAGAATCTCTTTGGCAAGCCAGATCGGGCTTACCGAAAGGATTGGCTCAAAATTCCCATAAAATTTGGCATGTCAAAGATGGGAAGGGCCTTTCGGCTAATCGCAGACAACTTTCGGTGAGCAAGGGCTAGCCCGCGGAAAGTTCCAGTACATTTTAGGGGTCAGGGGCGCAAAAAGGGCGATCAAGAAAGACAATCGGTGAGTCGCCGAGTGCACTTGACCAACTCAGGCTTTTCACCAAAAGTTATAGAATCTAAATTCCAAATTTAGCATGAAATTAAAGGCGATTGAGGGGGATTCGGTGAACCGCCGAGTGGTTTGGTGAGCTCGACCCAGCTAGCCAAATGACCTAACATGCTTACTTTCAACCCAACTTCCAAAATTCAATCCCGCAGCCCCCGAAAACAAAATCAAAACATGCATACCTTCAATTAAACTAAGACCCATTACACCCATGCCCCCGAGATATTTAGACTTCTCCCGATTTTGCCAAATTTGGCCATTTTATGACTTTTGCCCTTAAGAATGACGTCAACCACTCCACCATTGGGCAAAGAACGTTATTTGGCACAAATTCCGGTTACTTAGACTTCACCCGTTAGACCCAACAACAACAAAACTCAACCCAACAAGAATTGATCAATTTTAAGCATGAAAAAATTGGGAAACCAACGATTTAGGCAATAGGCAAGACTACGACTTCAACACAGGAAAATAAACACATATTTACAGATCAGAGAGGCCCAACACACAACACTAAGATAAAAATAATTTTGAATGAGTCAAAATTGCAAATTATAAGTTTGGGGTTCAGAAAACCAACTTTAGAAGCTGAATAAATCAGTTGAAATGCTAGGCGGCAAATAATTCCAACTCCGAACACATAATCAACGACTAAAATCTAGTAATAATGCAAAAATATAGGAAAATAAAGTGTGGGTGTGAGTTTGGGATGTTGAAAAGTGAGGAATGTGAAAGATTTTGAACTTTTGAAGTTATGGCCTTTAAAAACCGTCCAGTTCTCGCCCATTCGGCGACATTAGTCTTGGTCACCAACCCACTCGGTGACACGACAATTAGGTACTTACCTCGCCAAGTTTTACAGGACCTCCAGTTAATGTGGGGGGTTCAAACAACGGTCAAAGTCGCGATCTCCAACCAGTTCGATGGCACGCCTATTTTCTCTTGGGCTCACCGAGTTTTACAGACTCCAACCTTAGAAATTCTTGTGTCTAATGGCGGTCCAAGTCGGGCTTGCCAACCTTTTCGGTTAGTCATCGACTGAACATGTAGCTCGCCAATCTGCACTTTTCAAGCACATTCCACACTTTAACATGCACAATCAACACACATTATTTACCAAAAACAAAAAAGAAATCAATAAGGATTCTTGGGTTGCCTCCCAAGCAGCGCCTTAGTTAATGTCGTGGCACGAAGCAAGTCCCCATTGAATTTGGATTGGTGGGGTAGAGTCGAGACAACACATGACCCATTTGGGTCTCCAGTAGTTGAATAGACATGAAATGAGATGTAGTCATCTGATTCAGCAGTGAGACATTTTCTTTTATCTCATTCAACATTCTGTCGTGTTCTTCTACTTTGTGGAGAATGAGTCAAAGTGTCTCTTTCAATTGTCCACCCTCGCACTCCTTGGGCTTTATACTCTCATGAAAGGGAATGTACCACTCTTTCTTTTTGTACGGTACCTTCAATTCCATAATCTGTTTGGCCACGAGATCCAGCTGAGTCAACAGTGTGGCCAAAATATGGTCCTTCTCAGTCTCCTTGTTGGTCTCAGCCACGCAATCAAGGAGTTTGGCTGCTGTTTCATAGGGTTGTTGTATCAGACAACCCATAAAAATTTGATCAGCCACACTTCTATTTTCAGGACCAAGACCTCTATAGAAGCATTCCAGAAGCATCTTATCTGGAATTCCATGAGTTGGGAATTCCTGTAAGAGAGCCTTAAACCATTGCTACAACTCATAAATTGACTCACCCTCTAATTTGCTAAAATTTAGGATGTTATCTGTAAGCATCATTATTCTCAAAGGAGGGTGGTCCATTGGCTCGCCGTTGCTACAGGACATCTTCAATTCTTTCTGTACTAAACAAGCAACAAGAAAACCAAAACTAAAAGTAAGTAGATTCAACTATAGCTAACAAGAACAAAATTCAACTTAACTAAAGAATCTTAACCAACATCACTCCCCGGCAGCGGTGCCATTTTGATTAATGTTTCAAAGACACTTTTTCTAATTATAATTGTCAACGATCGTTAGTCAGTATAATAATTCAACTAAATGAGTTGGGGTCAAATCCCACAAAGAGAGGTACGTGTTTAAGATTCAATCGATAAGTCCGAACATAAACATATTCAAATCAGTCATAGGAATAAACATTATTGAATTAAAACATAATTCTAATCTGGGGGTGACACAAATGTCAAATAATGTTTTTTTTTGGTTTTACCTATCAACTACAACAATAACAAATAATATTAAAATAACAATAACGAGACGGGTTCTTGGGATGTGATTCGATTACAGACTGTTATAGACAAACGGGTAGTTGCAACTATTAGAAAACAACTATAAATTAGTAAATAATCTAGACTATAGAGGAGGTAAACTTTCTCTCAAACAGTTTACCCCGAATCAAGTCAATTTCTCTCGAACATCGACAAGCATGCAAATTAAGAACAACCTACGCTTTAGTCTATTCACTCTCTCGAGCTGAATGTGTGGAAAAGGGTTTAGGATTCACTCTCTCGAGATGAACCCATGACAACCCAATACCCACAGACCATCAATCAATAATCTTGGTTTTAAAACCTCTCTCTCGAGCAAGCCAAAAACACGAAGGTAAAACTGCATTTGCAACTACAATTCTTTAATTTAAACCACAATTACTGATTGAAATCACTTCTAAATAGAAATTACACTAACAATTAGCAACACCCATTATCTAAATCATCCCATAATCACATAATCACACCCTAAGAATTGGGGTTGTCGCTAGACATCAGAAAAAGATAGAAATCGTTACCAAATTGTATTTTCATCAACTGGATACGATTAATTTCATCTTTACAAAGGTTCAAATTGAAGAATCTCGAAGACCCACTTTCAATTTCTCAAAGGTGAGAAGATTCGATTCTTCAAAGCTAAGCAAAATTGTCTCATACTTCCAAATTCAAAATTCTAAGGTAAAAGATTGTTCAGGATAAAAATTCATATCTAACTTAATGTTTGAAAATGTATTTATAGTCGCCAAAAATATGTTGCGAAGGTCCATTCGCCGCAGTAAGTCAGGCTCGGCGATCATCTCGGCGATCCGCCTTTTATCCCATTTAATCGCCTTCTTGCTTTTGCCTTGAGCATTCTCAAGGTTTGTAACTTTGGGTGATCTAACACTGCATCACAGAACCACTCGGTGATTTACCTACTACTTCTTTCTCTCGCCAACTTGATTTTCTCCTTCAGGGCTTGGCACAATGAAACTTTAGGCGAGGTAATGGCCATTTGGTGGCTCGCCAAATGGACTAGGAGATCACCTGGCTTTCTTTTCATCCTACTTTCAGCTCGCTTTGTACCTATTTGCAAATTAGTGTCCTTTCTTTGTTCCTCAATCCAAATACATGGAAATCAAGGATTTTACATCAGTTATTGGCACAAAATAAGCATTTGAAGACACTAAATCTATCCAAATAAAGCCCCAAATGGGTCAAAATCTTGGACTCATCAGTGCTAAATGAGTTTATTTCAAAGTGTCATGTGTGGTGAGGTCTTACTTAAAAGCATGTGTTTGGAGTTCTAGAATTTTCCTTGTTAATCTAATTTGTTGAATTTTGGTGAATGTGAGGCGTGGTCTTGGGAAATAATTCAAAGAGGGAACCCCAAATGTCTACAATTTTTTGTGACTATCATGTTAGAGTGTGCATCCATTTTGGCACCATTTGAGCCTAACCCATTTGTTGGCAAAACTAAAAGAAATCCTCTTGAACCAAATTGTCCCTACCTTCTCACCTAATATCCTTTTTGAAGCATTGTTATGTTTGAAAAGCAAAAAAACTTAGGACAAAAGCCTAATTTTGGTTGAGAAAGGAAGGAGGAGTAAAAGCCAAGTGAAAGGCAAATAAAGATGAAATGAGACTCAAATTTGAAGTTTGTTAGTAAAAGAAGGAACCCCTCCTTATAAAAAAAGGAGTCATTGTAATGAAAATGCTTTGGGGAAAAGAAAATGAAAAAGAGAAGTGATGAAATAAAGGGGATTCCAAATAAATAGAGTGAAAAGTCAAAGTTTGAGTTCTCAAATGAGAAAAAATTTAACAAACCTGAGAAAAGGTGAAGATGATTGCAACAAATCTTTGAAAATGTAAAGTCACCAAGCCAAATTGACCATACCTTAAATCTTAAACCCATTAGAAATCTAAATGACCCTTGAGATCTTGCATGAACTAGGTTGTATGATAATTGGAAAATATGGGCAAACTTATGAAACAAAGCTTGCATGTGTTTTTGTTTAGAGAGAGTGAGAGTTGCATTCATTCCTCATATCTTTGCTGAGTTGCTTTGTGAGAGCCTGAAATTTTTAATGATGTGAGGGCACTTGAATGTATTTATTGAAACGTGTTCTTGCATTAGATAAGAAACTAAAGTG
Organism: Solanum chiquidenum; assembly: GCA_029582725.1. Lineage (NCBI taxonomy): Eukaryota > Viridiplantae > Streptophyta > Magnoliopsida > Solanales > Solanaceae > Solanum > Solanum chiquidenum. Next base: position 37,789 of record JAJOOS010006073.1, on the reverse strand, counting down.
AGCTTGAGCTTGTGTTGAGAGAAACTAGTAATCATTTGAAGTTTTTTTTTATCATGATTTAGTGTATCATGTTGTTGATAGTAGTCTTGCTATCATTGAGTACTGTTGTAGACACCCTTATTGAGCTAGTTTTTTTCTTTATTTACTTCAGGACAAGCAAAATAGTAAGTTGGGGGTGTTGATGAGTGGTAGATTTTCACTCATTTGAGGTTATGTTAGCTCAATAATTAGTGTCCTCAATACCTAATTTTGTCCTATTCTGATAAAATTTTGACGATTTTCAGGTACAAAGGCAAATGGACAAGGCAAGGATTGATATTTGAAAGAATGACCAAAAATGCAAAAAGAAGTGCAAACTATATATTGTTTATCACCAATCGAGAAAGGAAGGAACTACCTCACCCAAAATGACAGTGCATAACACTTCTGTCTATCGAATCAGATCGGCAAACTCCATTAGAGAAGGCGATGCGCATAATGTGAAGGGCGATCTTGCTGATCGTCTCTAAAAGTGATAGTTCAAGGAGAAAAATTCAATGCTTGAAAGGTGAACCATGTGGTACTCGGTGATGCATTGAACATGAAGGCTGACTCAATCAAGTTCGTTGACTGAGGTTCAAACATCTGAAGCCTAGAGCATAAAAAGGCGAGCTAAAGCGCATGAGGCGATTTGCCTAACGAGCTTGGTGATGCCGACTAATGTCGCCGAATGAGATGCACATTGGATTTTTGGGCTAAAATTTGGGGAATATAAATAGCCCAAAGGAGAGTGAAATTAGACAGTCCCAGTTTTGGATTTTGATTCCATAGTCAAGAGTTATGAACTATATAGAGAGAAAACACTTGATCTTTGTGAAGAACACTTTCTAGCTTTTGGGGTTTCTAATCTTTGCTCTTGAATTTTATAAATTAAAGTTAAATCCAATGTGGGTTTACTTGTAATTAATTAATTTCATGTTACGCATGACTGCTTTCATGGAAGATATATTTTCTTTACTTTTGTGATGGGTGGCTAAAACCCCAAGATCTAGGGGTGCAATTATGGGGTTGGGTGCTGATTTCATGTAGTAGGTATTATGTTATTCTTTGTTTTGCTGCTTTTCATACATGAATTTGAACTAATTAGCATGGGTTAATTTATGGGTTAAGGTTGCAAATTTAGTTCCTATTTCCGATCTTTAGTCCATCCTCGTAAGATATTAATTGGAGTGGGTAATTAGTTCGATACTAGCAATTTAGGTTCCATGTTTGTAACTTGTTTAAAAATAAAGGTTATGGACAAATCTATTTTCCCTCTTTTTGCATAAAAAAAAGAATAGCGTAAGGTATTTGGTTGTTTAGTTTGACATTTAGATGAGACTGAAAAGAGATTCTATGCATAAATGCTTTGATATGGAAAGATGATTAGCGTCACTGAAGATAACATAGCCTATTCATGAATGGTCATCACTATAGAGCAGGACAACTACCCCTATGTGACATCGACTTCCAACCCCCGCACCCCTAAATTTCTTCTTAAATATTGAATTCTCTGAAGTTTAAATTTAATTGTGATAATTGATAATGAAAGCTTCATATTAAATTGGTGGAATCATCCAACCACTTTTTATTACTATTACAAATGAGCAATTTTAAAATTCAAGTTTCTTGATAAGAATTCTCTACTATATACCATTCACAGTGGGATTCGACCTCGACTCTTGTTTGGGTTGACAATGACCTCTATCCTTTTTAATTTGTTTTAAGAAGGACATTTTAGCGTTCATCATAGGAAGACATCTAGCGTTGGGGACTTCACTAGAATTAATCCCCTGGAGTATCATGGTTCCATATTTGAAAATGATCCTCAAGAGTTCATTGATGATGCGTATAAGGTTTCGATGATCATGGGTGTTACTACGATGGAAAAGGCAGAAATGGCCGTTTATCAACTTAGGGGTTTTGCTCAAGTTTGGTTCAAACTATTGATGGAAGAGAGAACGGTTGATGCGGGTCCTCTTGATTGAGAGAAATTTAATGTTGCATTCCTTGATAGGTTCTTTCCCCTTGAGATCAGGGAGGAAAAGGTACTTGAATTCATCAACCTTCATCAAGGAAATATGAGTGTGAAAGAGTATGCTTTGAAGTTCCAACAATTATCTCGATTTGGTCCTACTATGGTTGCCGATCCTAGGGCAAGGATGAGTAAGTTTGTTTTGAGAGTGTCTGAAATGGTGGTTAAGGAATATCTTACGCCATGCTTATAAATGATATGCACATTTCTTTTCTTATGATTCATGCTAAACAAATAAAACAGGAGAAACTTAAGGGAAAGTCTAGGGAGGAAAAGAGGGCCAAGACCGGTAATGATGACTTTTCACATTCAAAATCTGATGCATATTTTCGTTCTAGGTTACAAAAAAAGGTTTCTCAGGTCAAGGTTTCTCTAATGCTCCAGTCTTGAAGTTCAACAAATATAGGGTGTCTAACCCTAAGCCTCAATGAGGAAATAGTGTTGGATCTTCTTTGTCTACTTGTGCTAAGTGTTAAAAGAAGCACGATGGTCAATGCTTAGCCAGTATGGACATTTCCTTTAGTTTTGGTAAGAGTGGTTACAAGATGAGGGATTGTCTGTAACTTGCCACTAATGGAAGAGATGGTAGGCAAGTTTTGCCTAGTGGTTTCGATTCAAGTAATCCAAAGCAAAACCTATTCGTTGTACTTCAAACTCGACATGATCAAGAGGGTTCTCCCGATGTGATTATCGGTATGTTGAAAATATTTAATCTACATGTTTATGCTTTGCTTGATCCCTGTTCTACCTTGTCTTTTGTGACTCCTTAGGTGGCTATGATATTTGATGTTTCTTTAGATGTGTTGATAGACCCTTTCTCTCTCTACTCCTATTGGTTAATCTATTGTGACAAAGAGAGTCTATAGAAATTATCCCGTCTCCTTATCCTATAGAATCACTTATATTGATCTTCTAAAGCTTGATATGTTGGATTTTGATGTTATTCTTGGTATAGATTGGCTCCACTATTGTTATTCTTCTATTTATTATAGAACCCGAGTGGTCAATTTTCAGTTATCTCAAAGTCAGTTTATTTCTTATCTTAAAGCTAGAAAAATAATTTCTAAAGGTTGCATATATCATCTTGTTCGGGTTAGGGATATGGATTCTGAAACCCCTATTCTTGAGTCGGTCCCGTTGTAAATAAGTTTCTAGAAAGTGTCTCCCAATGATCTACCCGGTGTTCCTCCTGAAAGGGAAATATACTTCAGTATTGACCTTCTCCTAGATACTCAACCTATCTCTATTCCTCCTTACCTAGTGGCTACGATAGAACTTAAAGACTTAAATGAGATATTGAATGATTTGTTTGATAAGGATTTCGTCTGACCGAGTATCTCCCCATGGGGTGATCTAGTTTTGTTTGTTCTTAAGAAATATGGTTCACTTCAAATGTGTATTGATTACCAGAAATTGGTCACGGTTACCATTAAGAATAAGTATACTCTCCCAAGGATTGATGATTTGTTTGACCATTTCAAAAGAGAGAGTTACTTCCCTAAGATTGACCTCCAATCAGGTTATCACCAATTGAGGGTGAAAGAATGTGACATCCCAAAGATGAATTTTTGAACTCGGTATGGTCATTACGAGTTTTTGGTAACGTCATCTGGTTTGACTAATGCTCTGGCTGCATTTATCGACTTAATGAACAAAGTATTTATACAATATCTTGATATGTTTGTAATTGTGTTTATCGATGACATTTTAATTTACTCACAGAGTGAGGATGAGCATGTCAATCATTTGAGGATTGTGTTACAAGTCTTCAAGGACCGACAACTATTTTTCAAAGTTTAGTAAATGCGAGTTTCAATTGAGATATGTGGCTTTTCTTGGTAGCAATATTTCCAATAAGGGTATTGAGGTAGATCGTTAGAAGATAGAAGAAGTTCAAAATTGTCTTATACCTCTATCCCCTTCGTATATTTGAAGCTTCTTGGGGATGGATGGATATTAAAGAAGGATTGTGGAAGGATTTTCTTCAATTGACTGCTCATTGACTAAACTGACCCAAGAGAAGATTAAGTTCTTATGGTCAGAAGCTTGTGAGAAGAGTTTCCAAGAGTTGAATGATAGGATCACTTTAGATCATACTTTGACTTTACCAAAAGGATCGAATGGTTTTGTGGTTTTTTTTATGCTTCACAAATTGGGCTTGGTTGTGTTTTGATGAATCATGGGAAATTTATCGCTTACGCTTCAAAGCAACTTAAGATTCACTAAAAGAACTATATTCTTCCCATGATTTGGAATTGGATGTGGTTGTTTTTGCCTCAAAGATTTGGAGGCATTATCTATAGATTTGATGTCCCTACTGATGTCTTTACCAACAACAAAAGTTTGCAGTACGTGTTCAAGCAAAAGGATCTAAATCTTCAGCAACGTCGATGGAAAGAACTCTTAAAAGACTATGATATGAGTGTCCTTTATCACCCGGGTAAAGCTAATGTGATGGCCGGTGCCTTAAATCAATTGTCGATGAGTTGTGTTGCACATGTTGAGGATGGAAAGAAATAATTGGTTCGTGATGTTCATAGACTATATAAACTAAGTATTCATTTGGTAGATTCTAACAAGGGTGGTATTGTTGTTCAAAATGGTTCGACATCATCTTTTATGTTGGATGTGAAAGCTAGGCAAAGTCTTAATCTAATTTTTGTTTAGTTAAAGGATGAAGTGCTTAAAAAGTCAATTGAGGCTTTCACCCAAGGGGAAGATGGTGTGCTTCGATATCAAGGTCGTTTGTGTATTCCCAATGTTGATGATTTGACGGAACAAATTTTATCGAAAGCCCATAGTTCTCGATATTCTATTCACTTACGAACCACCAAGATATACAGTGACTTGCGGGAGGTCTATTAGTGGAATAAAATGAAGAAGGATATTTTAGAATTTATGGCTAAGTGTCCTAATTGATAACACGTGAACATTGAGCATCAAAAGTTGGGAGGTTTGTCCCAAGATATTAGTATTCCTACTTGAAAGTTGGAAGACTTGAATATGGACTTTATTGTTGGTTTACCCCGCACCCGGTGGCAACATGAATCGATTTGGATTATGATGGATCGTATGGCGAATTTAGCTCATTTCATTCCCTTGAAAGTTTCTTATTCGGTGGGAGATTATGCAAAGTTATATCTAAAGGAAATGGTTAGGTTGCATGGAGTGCCCCAATCCATTATCTCCAATCGTAGTACACAATTTACTTCTCAATTTTGGAAGTCTTTCCAAAAGGGTCTTGACACTCGTGTCAAACTTAGTACGACCTTTCATTCTCAAACTGATGGGCTAGAAGAGCGTACGATCCAAACTTTGGAAGCTTTGTTGAGAGCTTGTGTGATTGACTTTAAGGGTAATTGGAATGATCATTTTCCTGTGATTGAGTTTGCATATAATGATAACTATCATTCAAGTATTGGTATAACTCCATTTGAGGTTTTTTGTGGTCGGAGCTGTATATCTCTGATAGGTTTGTTTTAATTTTCTATGGTTGCTTCGATAGGTCTTGAGTTGATTCATGAGGCTATGGAAAAAGTTCAGCTTATTAGAGAAATGTTGAAAACAGTTAAAAGTCGACAAAAATCCTATGGCGATGCTAGAAGAACATATCTTGAGTTGTTGATGATTGGGTTTACTTAAAAATTCCACCTATGAAGGGCGTAGTGAGGTTTGGTAAGAAAGGGAAGCTTAGTCCCTTTTATGTTAGTCCTTATGAAGTGTTGAGGTGGATAGACAAGGTGGCTTATCAATTAGATTTGCCCTCCAAATTATCATCGGTACATTCGGTATTCCATGTGTCCTTATTGAAGAAGTGCATTGGAGATCTGACTTATATTGTAGCATTAGAGAATCTTCGTATAAAGGAAAGACTTTTTCATGAAGAAGTTCTGCTTGAAATTTTTGATCGGCAAATTTGAAAGCTGAGGAACAAGGAAGTTGTATCCGTAAAAGTGTTATGGATGAATCAAATGGTTGAGGGTGCTACTTGGAAGGCCGAGGCCGATATACTGTCCCAATATCCTCATATCTTTCCCTCCATTCCTACTCTACCATGAGGTATTTAGCTCCTCATGGTTCTTTCTTTCAGATTCATGTGTCTTAGTCATTCTCATGTTTCCATATGCATGCATGTATGTTTTATGAATTGATGTTTTGAGTAAGTTTTAGCTTGGAGTCGATTTTCCTCCTTAGTTATGTGCATTTAAGAAATTGCATTCATGTTGGGTTGCTAGATCTCGTTTCCCTACTCTTTTCATGCTAGCTTGGTTCCCATTAGCAGATGAATGTTCCCAAGGGAGAGATATCATAACAATTTGGAATTTGAAAAAGTTAAGGCGGGTTAAATGGGAAGGTCTACAGACCCTAGACGAATCGTGAATCTTTCACAGAGGCCTAAATGTCTCGCGAAGAGGGTTAGGATGGCCGTTTAAGGGAACTTAATTTTTTGGTCCCTCTGGTTCACGACCCCCTTCACGGACCATGAGGGGATAAATAGTCTGTGCATGCTGCTCCCATATAGGTCTCCCGTCAACTTTTAAGTTAAGGTTATTTTAGGCTTTCCCTATGCATATAGTACGTAATATTTGTCATTGTAACTCTTTTTATAAGCCCTATATAAGTATTTTAGGTCCTAAAAATACCCATTCTAAAATCATTCTCCTAAATCCTAAATTCACTCCAAGTTCTTCCGCAAAGTTCTCTCTAAAGATAAAGAAGAAGAAGCTTGGGTTTCATTTCAAGATCTCCAATTCACCATTGCTTTTGGGACTTGATAACTAAGGTATGCTAGTATTCACCTATGGAATCCTTTCCTCCATAGAGTTCTCAAGATCTTCTACTTTACTAGTTCAATTCTCAATTTAAAGTTAGGGTTTTATTCAATCTTTTGTGTTCTCTTCAATAATGATTTTATTGATTAATTTCTATCTTTTAATGCATGAACTAAATCGATCCCCTTATTTTTTTTATTTGAAAAAAACATTAAGGAGTAAGGAAATTAAACTCTTGTATGAGACTAAGCAACTACCGACCGTTCCGACGCACCCTTGACCGTCCTAAGACATTCTATGGTTTTAACCCAACTCAAGACGAATAAACTTATTTAATGGTCACCGCTAACCGCTTTGTTCCCAAATATTTGGGGTTTCTTTGGAATTGGTGATCTATATGATCATTTGGCGAGGTTCAACCCTCAACGTGGGCATATTTTTGGAAAATCAAAACTGGTTTTGTTGAGGAACGAAGTAGCCCATCGGTTACTTGCATTTCTCTTGTTGAAGTATTTACATACTTTTGAGTGTAATCCACCTGAACCCATGTATGATCCATGATTTTAGAATATGAAGACATGATAAATCTTATGAAATATGAACTTATGAAGATATACATGTCTTTATGAAATTTATGTAAATGAATTGAGGATGCTTTTAGATGAGAGTATCGTTGAGATTGTGAAAGGTTTTCTCACATGCTACTATGATCATTATTGCGAAAAGGTTTCACACATAAGGATTCATAAGGTTTAAAGGTTTTCTCACCTAAAGTAAATCAAATTTTAGGTGCTATTCTATATAATTTTAGCTTGTACTGGTTGCTTAATTATGCCTTTCCATGGATGATAAAATGAATATGATTAATGAATATTCCATGTGATATTACTTAACACCAAGGGGATATTGAGATGGAGTTCCTCCCATTAGTAAAGGGTAGACATCTAGTAGATATCTCCATGTCCCTAACTACCTGTCCCTATTGAATGTCTTGGTTAGTGGATCCACGTAAGCTAGAAGTTATGGTCCTTACCTTGGCAAGTGGGACATATCTTTTTGGTGTGGGATAGATACTAGATTCTGTTTTTAGCTCACGTGGTATTTGTCGGTTAATGGTAAACTTCCCACAATAATGAGATAGATTACTTCTAAAGTATCTCACCAAGTGTTTTAAATATTTTAAGCTTGCATTGACTAGGATTATGAGTTGTGTTTCTAATCTCTTATCTTGTGCATTACCTTGGTCATTGAATGTCATGCAAAGTTCTTTTTTTATGATTTCATACCTTTTATGCATTGCTATCATACTTAGTACATTCCATCTAATAATGCATACTTACACCTACATTGTTTCACTAATGTAGGGTCCGACTCTCCTACTTTGTATACTTGTTTCTAGTTGATCTCTCTCTTGGAACTTGAAGATTGGTGAGTCTTCATGTTTCGAGGATTAAGACAGTTTTACATACTTTTCTTTATTTTTATTTCCAGACATTGTATGTGTATATAGGTTACGTCCCAACGACTTCTAATGATTTATTAGATGGCTTGTCAAGACTATGTTAGACTTCCATGTTGTCAAACTCTTTTATGGTATGAGAATGTTACTTTTGAAATATTCATTTATATTATCTTGTATCATGTACACTAAGTGGCTTGTTTAGGGTAACCCTAGGGTATACTTTTGGTCGTGACACTTTAGGTTTTAATTTATCTCTTTCATATCTGTGAAATTGCTCCCAGTAGGACTTGTATTGTGTTCTTCTTATGTTATTGGTTCTTTTGACCTTAGTGGCGTATCGTAGACGTAGATTTTTCTTAGTTGTACTCAAACATGGACTAGAGTAGGATGATTGTGGGTAGGGCATTGTACCTTTACTTTTCCCCTATTTATTCGGAAGCTCTTCTTTGATATGTTTGTTTGTTGTTTGGGAATAGGCCTGTAGTATCATTTCTCGATCTTGTGATACTTATTAGGCCTCAGACCATGTTTGAGGACCAGTTGGATCCTAGGTTAGTAATCTCTACTTTGGTTGCGTGGTTTTCGTTGGACTGATAATAACTTAATTGTGAGTGTCTTGTTTGAATTCTAGTGATGGCCTGCATTGCATTCGTTGTTCACTCTCACGAGTTTTGTGGTATGACCCTAGCTCATACACTGGAAATTCTTTATCATTTATGTTGAAATATTATTTTCACTTAGCTTTTATTCTAAACTAGTTTTAACGAGAGTCGTACTACCTAGATCACTTAATTTTTAGATTTTGAGATTTATGAAGCGCCTATGATGTGCTCCCTTTTTACTTGAGATATTAGAGGAATCTTGGATGCACTAAGTTTCAACGTTACTAGCCTGCATATCAACACCCTTTTCTAGCATGATTATTTCTAGTCATGACCCTCTACAGAGTTGATCACAGTGTTTGCTGCCTGACTCTCCTGGGAGTTTCATAAACGGTGAGAAGCCCAGGCTCTATGCTCTTTAGCTCGACGACTCCTATTGATTGATAATTAACTATTCGTAGGTTAGAGGCCTAGACTTATCCTACACGGAGTTGATACACCCTAGGAGCCTATTCTTTAGCTGGGCAGGCCAACACTACTTGGAGTATACTATTTAGTTGGGCGACGCTGATTGACGGCCTTAGAAGTTTAATGTTTTACTGGGTGGACCTCATTAGTTACTAAAGGTTACAAATTATTACAGAAGGTCATACTGTAATGCATTCATATGCATTCCCTATCAGTAGTCTACTTGTTTGTTGATTGCACCCTCCGATTTGTGAGGGTGAGTTAGGTTATGTTTGTTGTATGTACCTTCTGGGCTTATAGGGTTTGGTTAGGTTATTTCTTGACTATATTTTGGTCTATGTGATTGATTATCAGATAGCTGATAGATTTTGGTTTTAGAATTGTGGTTGTGAGTCTTCCTGATTTTGTCACAACCCAAAGTATACCCTAGGCGCAACATGACGTATATGACCCCGAGAGGCCCTACAAAAGCAACTTATCATACATCGTATAAGAAAATAAAAAATCAAGAGTGAGTTTAAGAGACAGTTTCAAAACATAAAAGCTGATCAAATGTAGCAAAAGTCTAACATAGTCTCAAAGCCATCTAGTACATCAAAAGTGATCGGGACATAACCCGTTCATCACATACAATACTAAAAATTAAAGGCAATAAGAAATAAAAGCTCGGTCCTTGAAACATGAGGACTCACCAATCTTCAATCTACTAAGTGATCCCTAGCCATAGATATGTGAAACTTGAGCGTCGGACCCTACATTAGTGAAACAATGTAGGCAAGAGTATGCGATAGTACATGGAATGTATCAAGTATGACAGCAATGCATAAGAGCTATGGAATCATGCTAAAAGGACTTTTCATGACATGCAATGACCAAGCTAAACCATAAGATAAAAAGTGGTTTGAAAACATAAGTCATTAAACATGGTCAATGCAACCTAACATCTTTAAAACACACATGAGATACTTCTTGAAGTAACCTTAGTTCACAACAACAACAACATTTATACTTCACTCTCAAAGAAAATCTTAAAATCATTTTCATAAATTTCATAAAAACATGCCTATATTCATAAACTTATCTTTCATGGAAGCTTCATGATATGATCAATTCTAGAAAACATGGATTCCACATAGGTTCAGGGCAATTCAACTTGGAATCATGAAAATACATCAATTCATGCATAAAACGACATAAAACAATTAATTTGATCATGATTGGAAAGAACCCACACGATTGAGTAAAACCCTAACTTCCATTGGAGATTCTACCTTGTGAAAATTGGAGAATTTAAGAACCCTATGGAGGAAAGGATTGCATAGGTGAATACTATCATACTTTCATACAAGGAGCTTACAATAAATGGTGAATTTGGAGATTTGATTTGACCTTGAAACCCTAGTCTTCTTCTTCATGCTTTACAGAGAGAAATATTTGAGGAAGAAAATTGATCAACTTTGAGACTTTAGAAGAATGAGTTCAATTGGGAAAATTTGGGGGTAAGATTTTTTATATAGGGTCTATAAAAGAAGGTAAAACGACATGGTACTGGGTTAGAATAATTAGGAAAAGACCCAAAAGCCCCTTTAGAAATAACTGCCGAACCTAACAAATGCATGACTTACGGTCCGTAGGTCCCACCACAGACCTTCCTGATTGACCGTTGGTGGTTTATGAAACCACCAACTTTGGACCCCCCATGTACGGTATGTGGGTCCACCTACGGACCGTACACCACAGCCATGGGTCCCAACTTTTGATCCTTAAATTTCTCGAAGTCTGGGACTCACCTACGAGACCTACTTATGACTCGTGCATTGGATGACTGACCATTTTGGTGAACCATATGAAAGTATTGAAAATTGGACATTTTTAGAAAACATGAGCTTGCCACCCACGGGCCTACCCATGGACAGTGTGTCAGACCACGGGCTGTTTGTGGCTATGTCGGTATTGGCACCATATATCTTTTCAAAATCCGAGGTGTTACATTATCTACCCCTTGGGAAATTCATCCTTGAATGAGATTCAAGATATCATAAGGTAGGAACTAGATCTAACAACCCAAAATGAATGCACATATTCGAGGAGGAAACATCAACTCAAAGCTAAAGCATGTTCAAAATATCATTTAATGAAGGCTATATGCAACTCATACTCAAATGCACATAAAAATGAAGAAATCACTTAAGTTAACTCTTTTTTTCAAAATTTAAGCATTTCATGAACACACATAAATGAGGAATCATGGGAACATCTAAGATACATGGCACCAAAAGAGTAAACCACGAGGAGCTAAATACCTCAAGATAGAGTAGGGACAAACTGAAAGAAATGAGGATAATGGGACATCATATCGGCCTCGGCCTCCCAAGTAGCACCCTCAACTAACTGATTCCTCCGTAGAACTTTCACGGAAGCAATTTCTTTGTTTCTTAATCTTTTAACTTGCCAAACCTTCTAAGGGAAATATAGATGTCCCATCTCCAAATAATTTCTTCAATAAGGATACACGGACAAATAGATACACTGATGCCAAATCATTAGGCAAATCAAGTTCATAAGCAACCTTACCAATACGCCTCAAAATATGATATAGGCCCACATAGCAAAGAATAAACTCCCCTTTCTTCCCAAATCTCATTACACCCTTCATGGGTGAAATCTTCAAGTAGACCCAATCATCTACATCAGACTCAATATATCTTATTCTCACATCGGCATAGGATTTTTGTCGACTTTGAGCCATTTTCAACCTTTCTGTAATAAGCAGAACTTTCTCCATAGCCTTATGCACCAACTCGGGACCTACCAAAGAGACTTCACCAACTTCAAACCAACCTATATGATGATCCTAATAACCCTTGAAGTGAGTTACACATGCTATCAACATATCTTCAGAGGTTTGGATAGTACGCCCCGCTTGCCCATCAATTTGCAGATGAAAGGCCGTACTAAGCATAACACGAATACCAGGGCCCTTTTGGAAAGATTTTGCAAAGTTGAGAAGTGAATTGGGTACCATGATCGGAGATAATGGATAAAGGAACTCCATGCAACCTAACCATTTCTCTAAACTACAGCTTAGAATATTTCTCCGCCGAATAAAAAACCTTGATGGGAATAAAATGAGCTAATTTCATTATTCGATCAACAATAACCCAAATTGAATCATGTTACCACCGGTTGCGTGGTAAACCAACAGTAATATCCATGTTCAAATCTTCCCACTTCGAAGAAGAAAATCTAATATGTTGAGATAAACCTCCCGACTTTTGATGCTCAACTTTCACATGTTGACAATTAGGACCGCAAGTCACGGTACATCTTGGTGGCTACAGGGTGAATGGAATATTGAGAACTATGGGCTTCAGATAATATTTTCTCTCTCAAGTAATTAACATTAGGAACACACAAACGACCTTGATATCAAAGTACACCATGTCCCCCTTGCGAGAAAGCCTCTACAGACTTTTTAAGCACCGCTTCCTTCAATTAGACCAAAGTGGGGTTAAGACCTTGCTTGGCTTTCACATCTACCACAAAAGATGATTTTGAACCATTGCGAACCATAACACCGTCTTAACTAACCGTATACCCAATCGGGCTAATCAATGAACCTCTCAAACACACTCCATCTTATCATCCTCAATATGAGCAACAATACCCATCTGTAATCGACTAAGAGCATATCTCACCACATTTGCTTTACTGGGGTGATAGAGAGCGTCAGAACACTCATATCATAATCCTTTAATAAATCAAGTCACATCCTTTGGGATAGATTTAGATCTTTTCATTTAAACAAATATTTCCAACTCTTGTGGTTGGTAAAAACATCTACATGCACACCGTACAATTAATTCCTCCAAATCCTTAGAGAAAACACAACCGCTGCTAGTTCAAGGTCATGTGTATGATAGTTATTTTCATGAATCTTAAGTTGCCTCAAAGAATAGTCAATGACTTTCCCAGTTTGCATAAGGACACATCCTAACCAAATTCATGAAGCATCATAGTAAACCACAAACCCATAAGTTCCTTCTGGTAGAGTCAATACCGGAGCAGAAGTGAGTCTACCTTTCAATTCTTGGAAACTCTTTTCACACTCTTCAAACCATATGAACGTAACCTTCTTTTGGGTAAATACCGTCAATGGAGAGGCAATCGAAGAAAAGCCTTCAACAAACCTTCTTTAGTAACCAATCAAACCCAAGAAACTTCTATGCGAATGGGATATGGGTCTAGGACAACTCTTAACCACATTCGTCTTCTTAGGATCTACCTCAATACCCTTTACCAGAAACAATATGACCAAGAAAAACTATGGACCTTAACCAAAATTCGCACTTGCTAAACCTTACAAACAATTGTTGGTCCTTGAGTACTTAGAATACAATCCTCAAATAATAGGTATGCTCGTCTTCTCTCCTTGAATAGATCAATATATCATCAATGAACAGAATAAAAAATATGTCAAGGTATTATCTATACACCCTATTTATCAAATCTATAAATGCGGTTAGAGCATTAGTCAAACTGAATGACATCATTAAAAACACATAATGACCATACCGAGTTCAAAAATCCATCTTTGGAATGTTATCTTCTTTCACCCTCAGTTGGTGATAAATCGATCGAAAGTTAATCTTAGAGAAATAACTTGCTCCTTGAAGTTGGTCAAACAAATCATCTATCCTTGGAAGAGGATATTTGTTCTTAATGGTAACCTTGTTCACGTGTCAGTAGTCAATACACATATGGAGTGAACCATCTTTCATTCGAACAAACAAAACTGGAGCACCCCAGGGAGAGATACTCGGTTGGATTAAACCCTTATCCATCAAATCTTTCAATTGCTCCTTTAACTCTTTCAGTTCTACCGGGGCCATACAATAAGGAAGAACATGAGTGCAGCCAATCCATACCAATGATAACATCAAAACCCAACATATCAAGCTCTACAAGATCAACATGAGTGACTATATGGGATAAGGAAACGAGACACATTCTATAGACTCTCTTAGCCACAATAGAATCACCAACAAAATTAGAGATATAAAAAGGTTCTAAAAACACATCCAGAAGAATATAAAACCTCAAAGCCACATATGGTGTCAAAAGACAAGGTAGTAGCAGGGTAAAGTAAAGTATAAAAATCAAACTGGAAGACTTTTAACATACTGGTAACCACATGGGGAGAACCCTCTCGCTCATGTCGAGTTTGAAGTGCATAGAATCATTTTTGCATCTGAATCCCTTTAGAGCCTGATGAAGGGTAAGGTGGAGCCCGTCGACAATTACATCAATTATTCTTAGCAACTGAGGTACAATCCCTTATCTTATGATCCATCTTTCCACAACCAAAACATGCATTAGAAACAACTAGATATTTACCCTCATGCTTTCTTCCATATTTAGCCCAAGTAGACAATGAATATCGACTATAATTCCCTCCTTGAGGCTTAGGGTTAGACACCCTATCTTTGTTGTACTTAGGAGGAGCATTTGGAGGATCCTTGACTGGAAAACCTTTGTTGGAGCTTAGAACAAACATGTCTATCAGACCTTGAATGTGAAAAATCACCATTACCAGTCTTGGCCCTCTTTGCCTCTCTAGACCTTTTCTTAAGTGTCTTCTCTTCAAATTGTTGTGCAAGAATCATGAGAGGAGAAATGTCAATATCATTGATGAGCATGGAGGTATGACATTCCTTAACCACAATTTTGGACACACTCGAAACAAGCTTACTCATCTTTGCCCTAGAATCGGCAACTATAGTAGGAGCATATCGAGACAATTATGTGAACTTCAAATCATATTTCTTCACACTCATACTTCCTTGACGAAGATTAATGAATTAAAGTACTTTGGACTCCCTCATCACAAGGAGAAAGAACCTATCAAGGAAAGCAACCTTAAGCTTTTCCCAATCAAGAGGACCCACATGTGCTGCCCTCTCTTCTTTCCATTGGTTGAACCATATTTGAGCAACATCCTTAAGTTGATAAGCGGAAAATTCTGCCTTTTCCACTGGCGTCACTTCCATGATTATCAACACCTTATACACTTCATCAATGAACTCTTGAGGATCTTTCTCAATCTTAGAACCATGAAACTCCAGAGGATTCATTGTAGTGAAGTCTCTAACTCTAGTTGTCGTTGTACCCACATTTGGGTTCATGGGGAACATAACCTCCCTATTGTCTTGAGTTGTCATGCCTTGAGACAACTCTTGAAAAGCAACCCTAAACTCCACATTAGTCACTTGTTTGGCCAAAGGGTCAATCGAAGCTTGAGGAGGAGCTTCTCGTTACATATTCTCTCCTATATTCCTTCTATAATATACTCTCCTATAGAGCATCGTCTAAGAATTAGAAGAGACACATTATAGAGTTAAAATCTATTGCACGACTTTAGAATAATGAATGAAGTAGAGTTTTCTAAACATCTTAAATGCTTTCATTCATAAATGTGGCGTGCTTCACATTCATGAAAAAGACTCTATTCGATGTGGCTTATGAAACTTCCTTGGACCTTTCTAAATCTTGTGCTGTGAATACCAAGTTTTTAAGAACCCAAAGTACACCCTAGGGGTAACATGGCGTACAGGACCCCAAGAGGCCCTATACATGCCACTTAGTATACATCGTACAAGAAAATAGAAAATCAAGACTGAGTTCAAGAGACAGTGTCGAAACATAAAAGTTGATAAAATGTAGCGAAAGTCTAACATAGTCTTAGAGACATCTAGTACATCAAGAGTGATTGGGACGTAACCCATACATCGCATACAATACTAAAAAGTAAAGGAAATAAGAAATAAAAGCTCGATCCTCTGAACATGACAACTCACCAATCTTCAATCTACTAAGTGATCCCTAGCCACAGAGATGCAAAACTGGATCATCATTTCCTACATTAGTGAATCAATCACTATAACATATATGATATATAGCTACGACATCAAATTCGTTACTAATTGTTCGCTTTTAGTGACAAAATTTACTTTTCGTGCTTAAATATATGAGACACATACTTTTAGTGACAAAACATAAAATTCCATAACAATGTTTTGTCCACTAAAGTTTCCCACCAAAAAATTAATTGGCGCCATTTGTTAAGTAGTGTTAGTTACATTATTTCATCACTAATAATGTATCTAATTCATGACAAATTATATTTTGTCTTAAAATTTATTAATTTTTGGACACAAAAATATTTAATCCAATAAAATATGTGGTTACAATATCGATAAATTAGAGTTCGTAAATAAATATTATAAGTTTTAGCTATAAAAAATAAGATTTAACTATGCCATTTATTTTTTTCACTAATAATATAAAGAATTGGTGACAAAGATTTTATTGTCTCTAATCAATTTGTGATTTAGTGACAACAAACAAATTGTAACAAAATATGTAAGGTGTTAAATAGCGACAACTTAAAATGTAACGACCTGTTCCTGTCATTATAGAAAATCCAATGGGGAAAGAATTGGGGCTGGAAAAACTTTTTGTAGTAACTTGGAATTTCTTAGCCTAGTCCAGATTTGGACGAAATTTGAAGCATGCGAGTCTAGGGAAATATGGTAATGAATGAGAGATTAAGTAATTATTTTGGTTACATGAGTAGATAGCTAAGACGTTAGGAACCGATACAACTTTACGAAATCAATTTCGGGAGAGTGGAACTCCTGAAATTGATCTTAGCGTGAAAGGGAAGTCTTTGAACGTCATGAATTGAAGGTGTGTTGTGAAATAGGGGTTTGGGAATTAATATCCAACTCTCTGTCTCTGTGTAAGGAACTGGGGAGGGATTATTCCCGCCAGGGTGGGTCCACTGTAGTGGGTCCCAAAAATGTTATTTTCTGAATGTTTCATTCTTGAGAGCTAAGAGACGACCTAGGGATATTTGTTGAAGGTTTTCCACCTCTTGTATCACTACAGGTAAGGATTTTATGACCCTAATCAATTTTTCGATCTGTAGAACTTAGATTCTTGGTTAATTATTATTGACGGAGGGTTTTGGACTAAATTTAATGGTGGGGAAAAGCCCTAGCTGCATATTATGATCAGGGGTTTGGTATTAGGATATTGGGTTTGTTATGATCCGGATAAATTATACCTTAATGATTAATCCTTACCTTATATTAATTGTTTGTAGACCTAGAACAAGCGGAAAGAATCCAAAAAGGGAAGATTCAAGTGCCTTAGGGGGATTGAAGATTGGTTTGGAGGTAGGTGATGATTTGATTTCATGTTTTGTGTGATGTATGTTGGTAATTGCTTCATTGTAATGCATGTATGTACGTGAATAAAGCCTCGTTGATCAAACCTAATGAAATGAGTATGAATGAACTAATGTATGTCATGATTCAACACTTGATTATATGATTATGAGTATGGACATATGAGTGTGATTGTGATTGTGGTTGTGCTGAATTGATTGGGTGCCACATTTTGAAATACTAACTGGGATCGGGTGTCACGTTTCGATACTTATAGTGGAGCGGGTGTCATATTTTGACACACTAATTAGGATCGGGTGTCACGTTCTGGCACACTAATAGTTTAAGTTTGGGTACCATGAGAGGACCATTGAATTGTCATATCTAATTGTTATTGAGAATGTATAATTGTACATTGCTCCTGAAATGATAATCAATGTGTATATATGTGCTGTACATGTCATGTTTACTTTGTTGTGACTGCTTATATATGTTTCGCTTATTGGAATAGCCGTGCGATCCTACCAGTACACTATGGTTGTGTCTGTACTGATACTGCACTTGCTTTTTCTTTGTTGAGTACAGGGCATCTTCAGGCGGCTATTGACACACCTTATTTAGGAGATCACTGATCGAGATTGAATTCAAGGGTGTGCCAGTTCTTCAAGGCTGCCATGAGTTTTCACTCTGTTTAGTTGTACCCTTATTCCTTAGACTTGTGGATTGTTAGAGTTTTGGTACATTGACTTTTAGATTCTAGGGTTGTTTTCTTCAATGTTTTAATAGTCGTTTTGTTAAACTTTCGGAGTTTATGAGAACTCTAGTTTATTCCTGCATATAAACCTATTTTTGTATCTTTAAATGACTTAATTTTCGTAAAATTTGTTAGACGGGTTGTAGTAAAGGTTCTCCCACTGGAGGCTTAGTGTGGGTGCCAATCATGACGATCTGGGCCATCACATAAAATTTGTAGTGAATAATTCAACTATTTTCTCCGAAAAATATACATAGCTAAATACAATATATTTTGTTTACAATTGGTCATAATTACAAGTGACAGCTTACAAAAAAATTAATACAAGTTCTTCATAAGAAATAGACAGAGTCCATTCGTTAATTAACGAGAGAAAATATTAAAACCAACGAATTTGGTCAATTTTGTAAAAATGAAATGTTCAATTCATCAATTTTCTTAAATTACGCAATTAAAATTCATCATTTGAAAAATACAATCCATGTTATAAGTACCGTGAGTGGGGTACGGTTCTACCATTAGATTGCTAATATTTGTTGGTTTAACACTTTTGTTTTTTATTTGATACACTTTCATCGATAAAGACGATAAAAATAATAATTTCTCAAGTCTTGGCGCTAATTTTTGTACGTGTCTATTGTTTTGTGATTGGTAAACTGCATAGATTAAGTCGATCTATTTGCTTCTATCTAAAATTATGTACATATGTAATAGTAATTCCACATACGTACGTAGAGCAACTATACAGTGATAACATCGACTTACAAACTTATACTTTGAAAAGGTGTGCATTATTTTACGAATTTCTATTAACTTTTTTCATCAGTGTGAAAATTGAAATAAACTAAAAAATGAAAGTACAAATGAAAGAAATGAACCAACTAGGATTTCAAATATATTATGATGAAGTACTATAGTTATGGGTATCGATGTTTTTTCAAAACAATCGATTTACAAATTGAATTGAACCAATTATTTAAGTTTTTTAATAAAATCAAAAGTTTAATTTTATATAAATTTATAATTGTACTGAATAATTTTTATAATTTATAATAATAAATAAATGAAATGACAGAACCGTACTCAATATATTTAAAGATATTTTAAAAAATATATAGTTTAATTAAAGAATAATCTATATTTGAATGAATTATGGGTGGTAAATTTCACGCATTTCTGTATGTGCATAAATAAACATATAATATATTGTTTCTACTGAAGTTAAATTTGAAAGAAGTGAATGAAGTTAAAAATAAAATAAAAATGAGAGAGAAGATAGAGGTGATCGGATGGTAAGTACTCCTCACTTTCAACCTTAAGGTTTTGAGTTCGAGTCTCCAAGAAAGCATAATGTGGTAGCTCTTGGGGGAGGGGTTTAAAGAAAATTGAGATGGGAAGATAATAGGACAATTAACTTTTTTTATGATAATAAATCTATCCCTAATTAATACATTAAAGATGAAAATATTATTTTGTATATAAAATATAGTCATTAGTGACGAAATTAGAATTTGTCCAACTACAAAATCCATATAACTTTGGAGACAATTGATATCGTCACTGATTGAAGTAAAATAATTAGCGATGATATAATTTTGTTGGTAGTAATAATCTTTTTAGTGACAAAGCATACTATTAACTACAAAAAAAAATAACTTTTTACGATAAATAAATTTGTCAAAAATGTTTAAGCATTTGGGGACGATTTTTTTTGTAGTCACTATAATACTTTTAGTGACGAAGCACTTAATCATTTTTGTATACTTTTAGCGACACACATTTAGTGACAACTGATTGACGAATTTTTTTTCGTCACATAAAATTTTTAGTGACGAAATAAAATTTATAAATGACGAAGTTATTTGTCCCTGATAATCGAATTTGTTGTAGTGAATGTAAGCAAGAGTATGTGTTAGTACATGGAATGAACCAAGTATGATAGCAATGCATAAAATATTTGGAATCATGTTAAAAGGACTTTTCATGACATGCAATGACCAACCTAAACCATAAGATAAAAAAGGGTTAGAAAACATAAGTCATAAAACATGGTCAATGCAACCTAACATCTTTAAGACATATGTGACGTACTTCTTAAAGTAACCTTAGTTCATTATTGTGGAAGACTTCCCTTTAACCGACATAGAGACCATGTGAGTTGTAACATGGAATCCGGTGTCTACCCCACATCAAATAGAGGTGTTCTCACTTGACAATGTATGAACTATGAACTTCTAGCTAATGTGCATCCACTAGCTAATGTCTATCTAGCCAAACCTATGGTGGCACATAGTTTATTTGACATGTGTAATCGCCACTTGTACACTCACTGCTAAGCATAAATCCCACCAAATAGTCATTAGTCTTAACTTATCTTAACATTCATCAGACATGGGTATTCGCCATTTGTCTTATCCTTGGAGGACATGGGTAATGACCGTTTGCCTCATTATCCATGGATAGGAACATCAAGTAGCCAATCGAAGCTAAGTTTCATTAGAGTAACTCCTTAAATCTTTATTCATCTTAGGTGAGAAAACCTTTCAACCTTATGAATACTTTATGTGAGAAATCCCTTCACACAACAACAACACTGATGCTTCACTCTCAAAGAAAATCTTAAATCATTTTTCATAAATTTTAGAAAGAACATGCATATCTTCTTAAACTCATATTTCATGATTCTAAAGCTTCATCATATGATCAATTTTAGAGAACATGGATTTCACATGGGTTCGTGGGAATTCAACTTGGAATCATGCAGTTACTTCAATTCATGCATAAAAATACATAAAACAATCAATTTTATCTTAATTGAAAAGAAACCATGAAATTGAGTAAAACCCTAACTTCCATTGGATAATCTACCTTGTGAAAATGGAGAATTTAGCAACTCTATAGAAGAAAAAGACTCCATAGGTTAATACTATCATACCTTGATACCAAGAGCTTACAATCAGTGGTGAATTTGGAGACTTGACCTTGAAATGTAGTCTTCTTCTTCAAGATTTTAGACAGAGAAATATTTGGGGAAGAACTTCGATCAACTTTGAGAATTTAGAAGAATGAGTTCAATTAGAGAAATTTTGGTCTAATTTTTTTTATTTAGGGTCTATAAGAGAAATTAAAATGACATGGTATTGGGTTAGAATAATTAGGAAAAGACCCAAAATCCCCTTTAAATATAATTGCCGACCCTCACAACATCCTGACGTACGGTCTGAAGGTCCCATCACGGACCATTGTGGTCAATCGTTGGTGGGTTCACAGACCACCATGTTTGGACCTCTAATGATGGGACCCCATGTACGATCTGTGGGTCTACCTATAGATTTTACACTACACCCTTTGGTCCTAAGTTTTGATCCTAAATTTTTTCTAAATCTAGGACTCATCTACGAGACTTACCTACGACTCATGCATTTGATGACGGGACGTCCTGGTGAACCATATGAAAGTACTAAAACTTAAACATTTTTAGAAAACATGAGCTTTCCACCCACGGGCCTACCCACAGATCATGTGTTAGACCACATGTCGTTGGTTGCTCCGCCAGTACTGGCACCAGATCCAGGAAACCTACAATTTTCCATCTTTTCAAATTTTGAGGTGTTACAGACACTAGGTAGTTAGCTTTGTATCTTCGTCTTGCAAATATATTTTCAGCTTGAATTCCACGTACCTTGTTGAATTGACTCCTTATCCCTATATCTTATTTCTATTCCTTTTTTCAATCGACTTATTATCTCCTATTTAGTTACCTATGATTCTTTCTTTATTACTTGTTGTTTATGCATCAATTATTTTTTTCGCTCAGTCAGCCAATGGATACTAAGTAACATTTTTGGTACTCATACTGCACTTCTAATACATGTAGATCATAGTTTGAGTTATCACCCTTGATTTGGGGTCATGCAGAGTAGCTTGGAGTTTGGAGATTAGGGTGAGCTCTTGGCATTCAAAGTTGCTAGTTTCTAACAGTTTTTTGTTAGACTTAGTCTTTATATTTCATTCATCCATGTACTTACTTTCTATTTATAAAAGTCTTGTACTCTTATTTTTTTTAGATGCTCGATCGCTGGTTCATGTCAGGTCTTGGGATTGTTCCTTTTGTTGCATTTCTACTGATTACCATTTCTTCACTTTGTTATAAGCTTTATGATTCTTGTTATTGACTTCCACTTGGTAGTCTGTTGCTTATGGCTCTTTGCTAAGGGGTAACCTTATGTGCTCGTGAGATGTAGTAGGTGTCATTATGACCTGAGAAATTGGGTCGTAAATGTCTGGTATCAGAGCTCTAGGTTGACTGACATCGTTGGTATGAAATAAAATGCATAGTGTCACACCCGAGGCTACTTCTTTGACGTAACACGGGACCTAGGATCACAAGTGACCCCAAACTAACCCTGTGTCTGGCATATATAAAGCTTACTGAGAATAACTGAATAAGACATGTATTATGCAGAAGCTAAAACAATGGATAACTGAAAGTGGGGAAACACCTGACTAGTCTAAATATATAAAACATACTAAGACTAAAGTAATAACTGAAAGATAACTTTAACAACTAAAGATGATTCTACTACTATGTCTGAAAAGCCTCTAATTGAGTTGAGTTGTTGGGATATGCCCCCCAACTAACTCCAACAAAACAGAAAACTGAATAAAAAGATTAAAATGAAAATCATGTCTATTGTCGTTGGAATATGAGGACTCACCACCAAAGCTGTTGAATGCGGACCGAGAATCAATTTAAGCGCGATCTGGATGCTGAATACCTAAACCTACATCATGAAAGGATGTAGCTCATAGTATGCATATGTACTTGAAATGTACTGAGCATGCAGGATATATCTAGTAAGCTGAACATATATATATATATATATATAAACTGAACAAATCATAACTAAGCAACATTGTAAATACTGAAACATAATTGAAAAGCTAAGCTAAATGCAATGACCAAGTACTAATCATGAAAATAACATTCTTAACGGAATGCTGAAATGTATACTGGAAACTTGGTCAAATGCACTAAGAGTCTGACTGTAGGAGTTACTATTAACAGATATAAAACCATATGAGCTAAACGTTGAGTCTGATGTGTACGCCCCATCGAGTCTGACTGTGGGAGTTACTATTAACCGACATAAAACCACATGAGCTAAATGTGGAGTCCGATGTATACGCCCCATCGAGAGGACCCAATATTCCTTTCCAGGGGTATAAAGGTATGACTGGCGTGATCACTAAATCTGATGCCCAACAGATGGGACTTATACTCCTACGTAGGCATGTAGTTTTGGGACTATGAGGGTACACTGAACCTTATTCCTACTCGGTGCTAAGTCTACTCCAAACTTAATATGTGTATGACACAAATGTAACTAAAATACTGAATAGCTCAAAATACTGACATGCAATCTGATAAAGCAAATTTTTTATACTGCTAATGTAACATTCGAAATCTGGAGTATGATTATTTGTTTAACTAACCTAGCAAATATAATTCATGAACTAAGAGATTATATACAACTAAGGTTCTGAGTTTTATACAAGGAATTAAGGAAACATTTCAAGAAACAAGTTATTTCAATTTAGGATACTAATACAACTAAATAATAGTAAATATCCAAGGTTTATGAAACCCTAGGTCTAAACAAGATATGGAGAATCAAGGAACTGATAGAATTATAAGGACCTAGTGGATGAAAAGAACCCACTAGTGAAATCCCACATACCTGGTGACAAAATCTACGGAGAAATCATTTGATTTCGGGGCGAAAACTTGAAGCAAACCTCCTGATTCTTCTTGGGAAACTGGCGCCTCTTTATTCTCCTTTTTGCTCTAAGTTTGGATGATTTTTGGAGAATGAGGGTTCTGGGTATGTCGGACTATGTTATTAGTCTTAAACAAAGTAAAATGATGTAGTTTAGGCATACAACAATGTAGTTTAAGTGCTCAACACATAGGGGAAAGGACCTAAACAACCCTGACTTAAAACTGACGAGTGTCATCCATGTAGAGACCTACGAACCGTCGCTTGGACTACCGACTGTCGACTGTGGTCGTGGTTTGTGGTGTGCCCGATAGGGCTTCACTAAAATGAGCATAACTTTTTAGTTAGATCTGGGATTTTAGCAAACTTGGTGGCGTTGGAAAGATGATTCAATTATCTTTAATTTGATAGGTCAAAAAACCCTATTTCATTTATTGCTAAAAGATATGACCATTTGAAGTTGACCTAACTGCCAATTCCCTCCATTTGGCTGCTTACCCTTACCTATGATCAGACCTACGCTCCATAGGTCCGACCATGGACCGTACTGGTTGACCGTGGGTGGGATTAGAGACCATCAACATTTGGTCCTTAACGAAGGAACCCCACCTATGGTCCGTGGTTCTACCTGCGGTCCGTGGGTGGTTCTGTCAGTACTAGCACAAGTTTTTTCTGAAAACTAGGATTTTCTTTATTTTGAGGTCTGAGAAGTTACATTATCTCCCTTTTGAAAACATTCATCCTCGAATGAAGTCTAAACAAGTTGAGTATGGAGGAAAGGAGCTGCAATCCCTACAACTAAGTACTAGAAACTAATATCTAACTTACTGAGTTCCAAGAACATGCAAATATGCTGAAATGCAAGAATAACAGAGGGAACAAGATACCGATATTGAATTAACCCAAGAGTAAACTGAGAGACTGAAGAGGAACTATTACCTCAAGCTGAAATGAAATCGGAAGGAAAGAGATGAGGGTAGTTGGCCATCATGGCTGCTTCTGCTTCCCAAGTAGCTCCCTCTCATGACTGGATCCTCCACAAAACCTTTACTGAAGTGACTTCCTTATTTCTCAACCTACAAGCCTGAAGGTCGAGAATTTCAACAGGCACTTTTTCATAAGTGAGACTATATTTCACAGCCACACTCTCTAATGGTACTATCGATGCCGGAGCATCCACACACTTCTTTAACAAGGAAATGTGAAAGTCTGGATGACCCGCTGCTAGTTATGCTGGCAACACTATCTCATAAGCCACATTACCAACCCATTTCAGGATTCGGTAAGGAGCTACATATCTAGGAGTGAGCATTCCTTTCTTGCCAAATCTCATCACCCATTTCATAGGTGACACCTTCAACAAGACCAAATCATCAATTTTAAACTCTAAGTCCCTTCTCCTTACATCTGCATAGGACTTCTGATGATTCTAAGCTGTCTTTAGTCTATTTATGATGTGCTAAACTTTTTCCATAGCTTCATGAACCGAATCTTGCCCTATCAAGGCTTATTCAACTACTTCAAACCAACCAATCGGGGACTTGCATTGTAACAACCCGTATTATGCATATGCTTGTCCTATTCTTGTGATACTTGAGATAGCCTTATAGTATAGGTGAGGGACCGTGTTTCTTATATAATTAGCGCTGGTTTAAACTATATCGAAAGGTGATGTGATGCCTTGCAAGTTTCAGCATGTGTATTGCAAGTTAACTCTAACGGGAGTATTTAAACTCGAGAGAGTAAGGTGGTAACTGAGCTTAAAAATGAAAGTTAAGTGCTAACTTAAAGCAAAAGGGATTAATATTTAGAAAATGGAATTAAATAAGTGAGTTGCTTGCTTGACTTAACTAAGCTAGTAGGTGACAAGTAGGTACATCACCTACTTTGACTTATCGACCTGTCCAAAGGACCAAGTAGGTACATCACCTACTTGAGCTATATGAATCTAGTTAAAAAGGCCAAGGTTTATGGATCAGATTTGGGCCTACGCTAATGTACTCACTTGAGGCCCAAACTAAGTTGAATAAAATGAAAATGAAACTAAAGCCCAACAGCCAAATCTACCAAGGCCCAATATATTTAAGCCCAAGTGAAAGCAAGTAGGTGCATCACGTAGTTTGACCTTTTGAGCTGCTTGATGTACATAAGAAGGTGCATCACCTAATTGACCAATTAGTGGCTGAAAATGGACCATAAAAGGGAGGTTCTAGAGGATATTATTAAAGGTAAAGAAAGCTCAATATAAGATATATTGGCTGCTATTCTCACTCATTTTTAACACACAATATTGAGAATTAACTCCAGCTCTCTCTCTCTATTTTCATTTAGGGATTGAAACCGCAATATTAAAGTTCTTTCTAGGGTTCTTGAAGAAACCCTCATATCTGCAAACCAGGGTAAGAGAAACACTTATGGACTTACCTTAATTCTCCCATGAAACTATAGAAAACATGTTATTCATGCTTAATTATAAGTACAAGGCAGAAGTTTCCACAAGATATTGCTCACTTTCCTTAATTATTAAGATACCTTTCTCTTCTTCTTTGGTTTAAGTGTGAAGAGAAGTTGAAATTCTAGAGGAATTCAAGTTATAAGGAGAGGTTGCAAAAATTGAGGTAAGGTGACTGCTCCATTTTCTTCCTCCTTATGTATGATTTTGAGTGAGGAATTATGGGTGTGCTATCATAAAGAACTAAGGGGGTGGTGAGTTCAATAATTGGTTGTATGATAAAGAATATTTGAGTCTGTTTTATGTGTATTGTTATTGGTGCAGTTTGGGTAGTCTTGGAAAAGTATATATAATGTATGTATTGGGTAGAGAAGGAGGGTGTGGTGATACACATTGTTTTAAGGGTTGTATGAGCTCATTATCCGTCAAAGTTAGCTATTGTTTTAAGAGGCTCACAGTGTGATAGCTGCTAATTTAAGTTTATCATGACTTATATTGTAGATTAAAACCTGAAAGAGGAGGCTGAATCGTGATAGTTGTATTGGTTAGAGGATAAGGTATGTAAGGCTATTCGATTCAATATTCTTCGACATGAAATGTGATACTTTCAATTAATATCAATAAGTGAATTTCCTAAGTTTTATTCCTAGTAAAGGAAACATAATGACAGCGTACGATCTCCAAATAGCTACCAATATTCCCCCCTCTCCTTAGTGTATAGAATTACTTCATTATATGTTTACTACTCTATACTTGTGCAATTATCCTCCTATGTGCTGGTATAGAAATGGTATTTGCGAAACCAAGTTTGGTGAATCCTCCTCTTAGTCAGTTGAAGTCAATTGTGTCATTTAAGCTCACAAGTAATGCATTGATGTTACATAGCTCCTTATGTCATTGTTACTGCCTTGAAGTATTATTTTCAAGTCTTCTACTAATGGTCCGTAATTCCAAATGTAAAAAATGATTATGACCACAAAAACAAAAATCTCAAAGATTAAACAAACTTAGAGAAACAATTTGTATAATTAAGGGTGGCAGCTCAGGGGTGAAAGCCTAGCATAAGCCGATCCCAATTGAATGTATAGAAGGGAGGCAACTCAGGGGAAAAACCCTAGCATGGGCCGATCCCAATTTGTGTAATTATGAGGATCGCATCCTAGGGGTTAAAATGTTTAGCATGGGTCATCCTCTTCTACCACTGATCAGCTGGTCATTCGTATCACACATCTTATAAAGATCATAACACACAGAAAGGTAAAGACAAAAATGTAACATACATGATCCCACAAGAGTTAATAAAGGTAGTCTTCTGTTCTGATTTATGCACACATATATTGATACTTTGTTTCATTCGAAGTTTTATTTTATATATGTTATTGCCTTACATATTCAGTACATTTTTTCGTACTGACGTTCCTCGCCGGGGACTCTGCATTTCGTGCTGCAGGCACAGGTACTCCAGCTAGTAGACCTCCTCAATAGGAGCACACGACACTCAACTACTTTTGGTGAGCTCCAGGTTAATTCGTAGCTTTACTGAGTCCTTGGTAGATTCATTTTGGTATTGTATCGTAGTTAAGGGTAAGGCGGGGTCTGTCACGACCTACTATAAGGTTTTCTATCTTTATAGGCTTTGTAGACTTATTTATATTGTTCAGTAGCATCTTAACAAGTTATGGCCTCAACGGCCAAATCTTGTATATAAGTTTTGGGTCAACTTATATTGTTTCATATCGCTGCATCCTATTTGAACTTGTCACCAGATTGTCATAGTTATATGCATAGTGAGCATAGGTTACATGTTGGTTCTCTCGGGCCTTTAGGGCATCGGGTGCCTGTCCGTCTTAATGTGATTTGAGGCGTGACAAAAGTGGTATCAGAGCAGGTCATCCTAAGGAGTCTACAAAGACGTGTCTATGTAGAGTGTTGCTTATGAATGTGTTGTACACCACATTTATAAACAGGAGTCGATGGGACATGTAGGAGTTGTCTCCTCTCTTTTATTTCTTAGATCGTGTGATAGAACAAGTGTTGTAGGTGAATCATATCTAATTTCTAAATTGTTTTATTATAGTAAGGATGCCGGTTATGAGAAGAAGTAAAAGTACTGGTAAGCGAGTAGATGTGGCTGCCCAAGAAGGGACCAGCCAACCACCACCTAGTCAAGCTGTTCAAGGTGAGGCTCAAGATGAGTCTCTATCACAGACTTGCCCGACCCCTCCATCTCCAGAAGATCTAAGGAGGGAAGCTGCACCGCAAGAACCCCTATTAATGCTACCGATCAAGATTTGAGGAATGCAGTCCAATTATTAACTCGTATAGTGGCTGGCCACGGCCAAAGGCAAGAAGGTCCGGTTGTAGGTACTAGTGGTGTAGATAGAGCAGCTGGCACGCAGATACGTGACTTCTTTAATTTGGACCCTCCATCATTCACCGGGTCAGATCCTACTGAAGATCCACAGGACTTTGTAGATCAAATCTAACGAACTTTGGATGTTATGCATGTAAGTGGTAAATAAGCACTTGACCTAGCAGCAAATAGATTAAAGGGTGTGGCTATATAGTGGTATGAAGCTTGGAAGCAATCTAGAGGAACAGATGGACCTTCAGCTACGTGGAAAGAGTTCAAAAAGGCATTCCTTGATCATTATTTTCCATTGGAGTCCGAGAGACCCGTGCGGATCAGTTCTTAAATCTCCACCAAGGAAGTATGAGTGTGAGAGAGTACAGTCTCAAATTCAATTCCTTGGCCAGGTATGCTCCTAATGTAGTAGCTACTATAGGGGATAGAGTTCAATGATATATGGATAGATTAGATTCATATCTGGTTAGAGACTGTACCATTGCTTCGTTGAATAAAGATATGGAAATAGCAAGGATGCAAGCTTTTGCGCAAAAGTTGGAGGATCAAAGGCAAAGAAGAAGGCCACAAGAGTAAAAACAGGGCATTCTAAAAGGGCCAGATCCATGGGGCAGTTTACACCATCCCAAGGTGAGTTTAGGCCTCTGTTCTTTAACAGACCTCCTAGGCCATCATCTTCCTACTCTACAGCTAGTGCCCCACCTCGGTTTCAAGGGTTTAGGGGCAATCAGTTTGGGCAAAGAAGTGAAAGCCAAGGTTCACAAATAGTGGGTCATTAAGAGCAGGGAAGTACGAGCCAATCAAGGCCTCCTCGACTGCCTTGTAAACAATGTGGAAGGAATCATCTAGGTGCATGTAGGTTTGGGACAGATGTTTGTGTTTGGTGTGGTACACCGGGTCATATGATGAGAAATTGCCCTCATAGGGGTATGGGTGGTGTGGCAGAACCTACTAGATCAGTTGCTGCATCATTATCATCAGCATCTTCTTTGGGTAGGGGCAAATGCCTACTAGTCGTGGTAGAGGAGCTAGGGGAGCAGCTAGTTCTAGTGGAGTTCAGAATCGCACATATGCTCTAGGGGATAGACAAAATTTAGAAGCCTCACCGGAAATGGTTATAAGTACATTGTCCATCTTTTGACATATTGTATATGCATTAATTGATCCGGGGTCTACACTATCATATGTTACTCCATTGATTGCTGAAAAGTTCAAAAGAACACCAAAATTATTAGTGAAGCCATTTGAAGTGTCTACACCGATTGGTGAGTCTAATTTAGTTAGAAGGGTTTATCGTAATTGCATTGTAACTGTTTGTGATCGTGATACATTGGCTGACCTTGTTGAGCTAGAAATTGTAGATTTTAATGTTATAATTGGTATGGATTGGTTAGCTTCTTGTTATGCCACGGTAGATTGCCGTACTAAGATGGTGCAGTTTCATTTTCCAAAAGAGGCAATCCTTGAATAAAAAGGTAATATTGGGGCACAAGAGGTAAATTTATTTCTTATCTTAAGGCAAAGAAGATGATGTCCAAAGGATATATATGTCATCTAGTGAGAGTGAAAAATATAGATGCGGAGCCACCAACTCTTCAATCCATTCCGATAGTGAACGAGTTTCCTGATGTATTTCCTGAAGATCTTCCAGTTTTGCCTCCAGAACGAGAAGTAGAGTTTTGTATTGATGTAATTCCAGATACTCAACCTATCTCAATTCCTCCGTATAGAATGGCCCTGACAGAATTATGGGAGTTAAAGGAGCAATTAAAAGACTTATTAGAAAAAGGATTCATAAGACCTAGTATGTCCTCATGAGGAGCATCAGTTTTATTTGTACGCAAGAAAAATGGCTCGTTAAGAATGTGTATTGACTACCGGCAATTGAATAAGGTAACGATTAAGAGCAAATATCCCCTCCCTAGAATTGATGATTTGTTTGATCAGTTACAAGGTGCTAGGTGTTTTTCAAAGATCGATCTGAGGTCGGGTTATCACCATGTGAGGGTCAAAGACAAAGATGTACCCAAGATAGTTTTTCGAACACGGTATGGTCATTTTGAGTTTTTAGTCATGTCATTCAGGCTAACAAATGCACCAGCAGCTTTCATGGATTTGATGAATAGGGCGTTCAAGCCATTTTTAGATGTATTCGTGATAGTATTCATAGATGACATTTTGGTGTATTTTAGATCGGAAGAGGACCATGCTAATCATCTGAGGCAGGTTTTATAAATTCTTCGTGATCATAAGTTGTATGCAAAGTTCTCTAAATGTGAGTTCTGGTTAAAATCTGTGACATTCTTAGGTCATATTGTATTCGATGAAGGAATAAGGGTTGATAACCAGAATATAGAAGTCGTGAAAAAATGGCCAAGACCTATAACTCCTACGGAGATCCGTAGTTTTCTTGGATTGACAGGTTATTACAGAAGGTTCGTTGAAGGATTCTCTTCCATTACTGCACCCTTAACAAAGCTAACACACAAAGAAACCAAGTTTCAGTGGAGTGATAAATGTGAAATAAGCTTCCAAGAGCTGAAGAACAAATTAACTTCTACACTTGTATTGGTATTTCCCAGAAGGCACAGAAGGCTATGCAATGTATTGTGATGCTTCGGGAGTGGGCTTAGGTTGTGTATTGATGCAGCATGTTAAAGTAATAGCTTATGGCTCAAGGCAGCTGCGGCCACATGAGAATAATTATCCAACCCATGATCTAGAGCTAGCAGCAATTGTGTTTGCTTTGAAGATATGGCGCCACTACTTGTATGGAGTTCATGTTGACATATACACTGATCACAAGAGTTTGCAATATATCTTTAAGCAAAAGGACCTAAATCTGAGGCAAAGAAGATGGCTGGAGCTATTAAAAGATTATGACATTAATATCTTGTATCATCCCGGTAAAACCACTATAGTAGCTGATGCTTTAAGCTGTAAAATAATGGCAAGCACTTATGGGCAGTCTATGGAAAGACAAGGAATGACTAAGGATTTATGCCAACTAGATAGCTTGAGGGTTCACCTTCTTGAATCTCCAGATGAAAGGGTTATTGTGCCAAATTCGGCAGAATCCTCATTAGTAGTGGACGTGAAACAGAAGCAGTACACTGATCCTATTCTTTTACAGCTTAAGGGAAATGTACAGAAGGGTATGAAAAAGGCATTGGAGCTTACACAAGAGATAGTACTTCGTTGTCAAAACAGATTGTGTGTACCTAACGTAGATGAATAAAGAAAGAGGATTATGATGGAAGCACATCATTCGATATATTCTGTCCATCCGGGGTCAACTAAAATGTATCATGATTTGAAATAAATGTATTGGTGGGGGGATATGAAGAAGAACATTGCGGAATTCGTGGCTCAATGTCCAAATTGTCAACAAGTAAAAGTAGAGCACTAAAAGCCCGGAGGTCATATGTAGTGTATAGAACTTCAAATTTGGAAATGGGACATGATCAACATGGATTTTTTCACTGGTTTGCCTCACTCATTTTGGAAGTTTGACTCTATATGGGTAATAATTGACAGACTCACCAAATCAACACACTTCTTGCCGGTGAAGACTACTTATACAGTTGAAGAGTATGCAAGGTTGTATATTAAAGATATAGTTTGGCTACATGGAGTGCCAATCTCTATTATATCGGATAGGGGAGCTCAATTCACTACAAATTTTTGGAAGTCATTTCAGAAGAGTTTGGAAACACAAGTGAACTTAAGTACAACCTTTCACCCTCAAATAGACGGTCAGGCAGAGAGTACAATTCAAACACTTGAGGATATGCTGCGAGCTTGCATTTTAGACTTCAAAGGTAGTTGGGATGATCATTTGCCGTTGTTCGAGTTTGCATACAACAATAACTACCATTCAAGTATTAAAATGGCACATTATGAAGATTTATGTGGTAGAAAATGTAGATCCCCAATTGGCTGGTTCGAAACAGGTGAAACTGCCTTATTTAGGCCAAACCTTGTTCATCAAGCCATGGAAAAAGTCAAAGTGATACAACAGCGGCTAGAAATAGCTCAAAGTCGATATAAATCATATGCAGATGTTAGAAGGAGAGGAATAAAATTTTCTATATAGGATAGGGTGTTCTTGAATGTGTCACCAATGAAAGGGGTAATGAGGTTTGGTAAAAAGGGAAAGTTGAGTCCACGCTATATAGGGCCATATAAGATTATCCGAAGAATTAGCCAAGTTGCGTATGAGTTAGATATACCTCAAGAGCTTTCAACCATTCATCCGGTGTTTCATGTCTCAATGCTTTGAAAATGCATAGGTGACCCATCTCATATTACTCCTACTGAAGATGTACATGATATGAGAGATCTCACTTATGAAGAAGTAGCCATTGCTATTCTGGATCAACAAGTTAGGAAGTTAAGAAATAAAGAAGTAGCTTCTGTAAAAGTATTATGGAGGAACCAACAAGTAGAAGAAGTTACATGGGAAGCCGAAGAAGCAATGAAATTGAAGTATCCTCATCTCTTCCAGACTGATGAGAAAGATGAAAATGTTGAGTTAAGGCGTTAACAAGTAAGTATAAGTCTATATGTTCAATGTGATTAATAGTAGTACTAACTTAGGCTTCAACTTGTTTGGGCTGGATAACCATGCTAACATTCGAGGACGAATGTTTTAAGGGGGGAAGGATGTAACAACCCATATTATGCATATGCTTTTTCTATTCTTGTGATACTTGACATAGCCTTATAGTATAGGTGAGGGACCATGTTTCTTATATGATTAGCGATAGTTTAAACTAGATCGGAAGGTGATGTGATGCCTTGCACGTTTCAGCATGTGTACTGCAAGTTAACTCTAACGGGAGTATTTAAACTCGAGACAGTAAGGTGGTAACTGAGCTTAAAAATAAAATTTAAGTGCTAACTTAAAGCAAAAGGGATTAATATTTAGAAAATGGAATTAAATAAGTGAGTTGCTTGCTTGACTTAACTAAGCTAGTAGGGGACAAGTAGGTACATCACCTACTTTGACTTATCGACCTGTCCAAAGGACCAAGTAGGTGCATCACCTACTTGAGCTATATGGATCTAGTTAAAAAGGCCAAGGTTTATGGATCAGATTTGGGCCTACGCTAATGGACTCACTTGAGGCCCAAACTAAGTTGAATAAAATGAAAATGAAACTAAAGCCCAACAGCCAAATCTACCAAGGCCCAATATATTTAAGCCCAAGTGAAAGCAAGTAGGTGCATCACGTAGTTTGACCTTTTGAGCTGCTTGATGTACATAAGCATGTGCATCACCAACTTGACCAATTAGTGGCTGAAAATAGACCAAAAAAGGGAGGGTCTAGAGGATATTCTTAAAGGTGAAAAAAGCTCAATATAAGATATATTGGCTGCTATTCTCACTCATTTTTAACACACAATATTGAGAATTAATCCAGCTCTCTCTCTTTTCTTTTAAGAATTGAAACAGCAGCCTTAAAGTTCTTTCTAGGGTTCTTAAAGAAATCGTCATATCTGCAAACCAAGGTAAGAAAAACACTTATGGATTTTTCTTAATTCTCCCATGGAAGATTAGAAAACATGTTATTCTTGCTTAATTTAAGTACAAGGCAGAAGTTCCTACAATCTACTACTCACTTTCCTTAATTATTAAGATACTTTTCTCTTCCTCTTTGGTTTAAGTGTGAAGAGAAGTTGAAGTTCTAGAGGAATTCAAGTTATAAGTAGAAGTTGCAGAAATTGAGGTAAGGTGACTGCTCTATTTTCTTCCTCCTTATGTATGAGTTTGAGTGAGGAATTATGGCTGTGCTATCATAAAGAACTAAGGGGGTGGTGAGTTCAATAATTGGTTGTATGATAAAGAATATTTGAGTCTGTTTTGTGTGTATTGTTGTTGGTGCAGTTTGGGTAATCTTGGAAAAGTATATATAATGTATATATTGGGTAGAGAAGGAGGGTGTAGTGATACACATTATTTTAAGGGCTGTATGGGCTCATTATCCATCAAATTTAGCTATTATTTTACGAGGCTCACGGTGTGATAGCTGGTAATTTAAGTTTATCATGACTTATATTGTAGATTAAAACCTGAAAGGGGAGGCTGAATCATGATAGTTGTATTGGTTAGAGGATAAGGTATGTAAGGCTATTCGATTCAATATTCTTCAACATGAAATCTGATACTTTCAATTAATATCAATAAGTGAATTTCCTAAGTCCTATTCCTAGTAAAGGAAACACAGTGGCAGCGTACGATCTCCAAATAGCTACCAATATTTCCCCCTCTCCTTAGTGTATAGAATTACTTCATTATATGTTTACTACTCTATACTTGTGTAATTACCTCCTATGTGCTGGTATAGAAATGGTATTTGCAAAACCAAGTTTGGTGAATCCTTCTCTTAGTCTGTTGAAGTCAATTGTGTCATTTAAGCTCACAAGTAATGCATTGATGTTACATAGCTCCTTATGTCATTGTTACTTCCTTGAAGTATTATTTTCATGTTTTCTACTACTGGTTTGTAGTTCCAAGTGTAAAAAATGATTATGACCACAAAAACAAAAATCTCAAAGATTAAACACAAACTAAGAGAAGCAATCCGTATAATTAAAAGTGGTAGCTCAGGGGCGAAAGCCTAGCATGGGCCGATCCCAATTGAATATACAGAAGGGTGGCAGCTCAGGGGAAAAACCCTAGAATGGGCCGATCCCAATTTGTGTAATTATGAGGACCGCATCCCAGGGGTTAAAATGCCTAGCATGGGTCATCCTCTTCTTCCACTGATCAGCTGGTCATTCGCATCACACACCTTATAAAGATCATAACACAGAGAAAGGTAAAGACAAAAATGTAACATACATGATCCCACAAGAGTTAATAAAGGTGGTCTTCTATTCTGATTTATACACACATATATTGATACTTGGTTTCATTCGTAGTCTTATTTTATATTTGTTATTGCCTTACATATTCAGTACATTTTTTTGTACTGACGTTCCTCGTGGGGGACACTGCATTTCATGCTGCAGACACATGTACTCTAGCTAGTAGACCTCCTCAATAGGAGCACACGACACTCAACTACTTTTGGTGAGCTCCAGGTTAATTTATAACTTTACTGAGTCCTTGATATATTCATTTTGATATTGTGTCGTAGTTAAGGATAAGGCGGGGTCTGTCACGACCTAGTCTAAGGTTTTCTATCTTTAGAGGCTTTGTAGACTTATGTATATTTTTCAGTAGCATCTTAACAAGTTGTGGCCTCAATGGCCAAGTCTTGTATATAAGTTTTGGGTTTACTTATGTTGGTTCATATCGCTGCATCCTATTTGAACTTGTCACCAGATTGTCATTGTTATATGCATAGTAAGCATAGGTTACATGTTAGTTCTCTCGGGCCTTTAGGGCATTGGGTGCCTGTTCATCTTAATGTGATTTGAGGCGTGACGTGCATCTACGCCCATATAAGTCCTAATAAGGGGCCATCTGAATACAGGAATAAAACCTATTATTTTAGGTGAACTCTATGAGAAGTAGGTGATCATCCCAACTACCCTTGAAATCGATTACGCAAGCTCTCAACATGTCCTCTAAGGTCTGAATGGTACGTTCTGTTTGACCATCCGTCTGTGGATGAAATGTTATGCTGAGATTTACTTGGGTAACAAGACCTTTTCTGAAATGATTTCTTGAAATGAGAGGTAAATTGAGGACCTCTATATGAGATGATTGACAAGGGAACCCCATGCAACCTGACTATCTCATGGATGTAGAGTTTGGCATAGTCCTCTGTTGAATCTGTAGTCCTGACCGCCAAGAAGTGAGCAGACTTAGTAACTCTGTTCACTATTACCCAAATGGAGTCATGTTGTCTGTGAGTACGAGGTAAACCCGTAATGAAGTCCATATTTATCACTTCCCACTTCCTGGTAGGAATGTGAATCTCCTGGGTCATACCTCCTGGTTTCTGATGTTCTACCTTAACCTGTTGAAAATTAGGACACTTAGCCACAAAGTCTGCTATGTCCCTCTTCATGTCGTTCTGCCAAAAGATTTCTCGTAGTTCACGGTACATCTTAGGGGCACCGGGATGAATGGAATACCTTCATTTATAAGCTTCTGTAAGGACATGCTGCCTCAACTCACCCACATTATGAACACATAAGCGACCCTGGTACCGAAGCACTGCATCTCCTCATCGGGAGAAAATTTTAACTTTCTGCTGATGAACT
The DNA here is from genome assembly GCA_029582725.1 of Solanum chiquidenum. Taxonomy (NCBI): domain Eukaryota; kingdom Viridiplantae; phylum Streptophyta; class Magnoliopsida; order Solanales; family Solanaceae; genus Solanum; species Solanum chiquidenum. Next base: position 631 of record JAJOOS010006073.1, on the reverse strand, counting down.
ATAACTTTCAACTAAAGTAATATAGATCACTATCTTGTTTTTTCTTAAACTTTGCTACCAACGAAGATTCTGATCCATTCTGAACTATGACCCCACTATCTGATGTGTCCATAAGGTAAACTCCTAAGCGAGCAAGCTGGTGAACATCTTTGGCTAGCTCTTTCCTTCTTCCTCAATATGTGCTACACTACCTATGGAAAACCTCCTGAGAGAATCAGCCACTACATTGGCGTTACCCAGATGGTACACCACATTCATGTCATAATCCTTGAGGAATTCAAGCCATATCCTCTGACGAAGATTCAACTCATTCTGGGTGAACACATAAGAGGCACTTATGATCTGTGACTACATCAACATGAATACCATACAAATAGTGTATCAAAATATTTAGGGCAAATACCATAGCTGTAAGCTCGAAGTCATGAGTCGGGTAGTGCTTCTCATGAACCTTAAGTTTCCTAGAAGCATAAGCTATGATATTACCTCGCTGCATCAACACACAACGTAGGCCGACCCTGGATTCATCACAATAAATCACATAACCGTCTGAACCATCTGATAGAGTCAATATCAGAGTTGTACTCAACATAGTGTCTCGTTCTAAAAAATTATTTTGTCACACTCATCT